>JANSVA010071809.1:0-11881 GCA_025504915.1 Erythroxylum reticulatum | reverse complement strand
ATAACAGTAATGCCAATCGAAGGATGAGAGTGAGAGCACCAAGAAAGAGGGAGAGCAACACAGAGAAACTTACTTATTGGTACCTCGACAAGAGTTACCTCAAGAACCAACCCTTTTTGATGAGAAAAGTAAAATAAGCAAAAATAATAGCTGCAATAAGGGCTAGTAGAAAAGCGATCCTCAACCAACGACGACGACGATGGCAGGCCATGGAAGAAGACGACGACGATGGCAGGCGATGGAAGAAAATGACACGATGATGGACATAACGAGAGAAAACAAAACGTAAAATCCAGATCTAATGTCAAACATAGGTAATGACGCAAAATCCAGATCTAATTCCAAATTCACATGACGTAAATCCTAGATTTAATACCAAATTCATATATATAACTCGAAGAAACCCTAGATCTAGAGAATCTCATAGTAATTTATCAAAAAAGAAAACAAAAATGATTTATCAAAGACCACAGATTTGGAAATAAGGGAGTAAAATCTTGCTTTTTAGTCTTTGGATTTCATAGGCTTGTCATCCCAAATGCTCAAATTGGCTTCAAGGACTTCCCACCAAAATATAAGCTATTCAATTCTAGATTGTGTTGACCCATAAACACCCAATAAACAAAAAAAAAAATCCCAAAAATTAAAGAAAGAAAATGGTGCTTGTATTCAAATCATCAATAGTGTAAAACCCCACAAACAAAAATGCACCCAAGTAAAGCACAAAGCAAAACGAAGAACCCCTATCCTATGTTTCCCTTTTCCCCTAAAAATCAGCAAAAACAAAAGATCTGACTAAAAAACAATGCCACAAGAATTCCAAACAAAACAAAAAAGAGTTTTCGGATCTGAATCTATCCAGTTGGCTCTCATAAAGTCAAAAAGCTCAAAACTTTACACTTGAAAATCATGCATTCAATCGATTAAAAAGAGTAAGAGAGAGCGCAGAGTAATTACCGATGACCACAAGATGTTTGTTAGGCTTGGTTGAGCACTTTATGCGACGAGCTACTCATTTGACATTAAATAATGATTTTATGAAGCATGTTCGCATTCAAAGTAGCAAGTGAGGTGTTGAGAAATGTAATGAGACTCAACAAAGCATTAATGAGCTTTACTCATATTAAACTTATATGCACATTCATTATCAGGTTGGTCAATATTAGACTCATATATATATGTTCATAGTGATTAACATGTTAGTTGACAGGATGCTAGTTCCACAAATATGACTAAGAGGACATATAGCCAAGTTGATCCAATATCTTTCAATCTATCATTTGAACAAAGAGATCCTAAATTTAAGGATAAGTCTAGCATCACTTCTAAATAATTACATGCTACCACAACAAAAAAGGAGCAATAGTTAGGACTAACACTAACAATTTGACAAACCAGATAATTGATGTTTCTTAGAAATTGGTTACCATTGTATTCTAGCCGATGACAATTGCTTTGGTGTATTTTGTAACTAAATGAACATTGTTATTTTTCTTAAAGGTTGTTATGACTATATTGTGCATTGCAACCATGAACATTGTTATCTTGCTTAGTTCTTACTGTGAATCTATCATGTAGCTATAAACATGAGAAGTGTGTATATATGAAAGATCTTATATAGAAATGTTTTCTTTTTTGTATGCACATAAGTACTTTTTTCTACTATGTGTAGGGAAATATGTTGTTATTTGGTTCTAGTGGTGCATTAACCATCTAATCGATATGAAGTTATGATTTTAAGAATGAAAAACATTACGTTCAAATATCTAATTGGTTGAAAATTGAACTTTTAGTGACAATTTGTAGTCATCCTTAATCTAATTGCTTCTTTTTAATTCACAAATTTCATCAACCCTGAATCTATTTTAAGTACTTTAGCATATTACATTCAAATTTACTCATTCTTTTAGTAGCGAAACAATGTTGAAAAAAGTCTGCCATCAAATTTCTTATTAGATAGAAATCACTATTAGAATGAAATAAACCTTACAATTATGATAAATAACATCAACCTCACCTATTTTTTTTTCTCTCTAATCGACATCTCAATATATTACTTCATAATTTTAACTGTTCATCACATTCCTTTGTTTCATGTATACTTCTTTTGTCAACCTCTTTCTTTAGTGAACATATATCTTTTCTTAAATTTTGCATTATGGTGGTCAATATTGTAATAAATTGTAAGTGCATGACATAGCTGTAGCTAGTATCGGTAATTAAAGGATGATCTTATAAAGACTATGAATACTAGTACTTACCTTTCCCCTATTATCTAGCCTAAGGTTTAGTTTTGGATTTTTAATAAAAAGAAACTAAAACTAAGTAGGTAAAAGAAAATAAGTAACAAAATTGAACATTTAGGAAGCACTTGGAAATTATCGATATTAAATAATTAGTATTTAGGTTTCAAATCCGTCTAAAGCCCTAACAAATTGACCTTTTATCATGCAATTTTTTGATCATTTATTGGACCATGGAGACTCCTATGGTATGCTAGTAGCTAACCTTAAGTCTACTAATAACTAATCATAAGGTTGCTATTACTCATGACATATCTATAGCTAGTATCGATTTATGAGTCCCTTTATTAGGTTTAACCCTAATCTAGAGGATTTATGTCATTCTATGTCTAGGGTTGCAATCAACTTCTTCTAATTACAGTAGATCTATTCAACCTAGGATTTCTCAATCTCTATGTATGAAATCAGATTATCAATAAAACATGTAATTAGATCACAATAATCAAATGAACTAATTACATTAATAAATGAATCAAATCATATCAAAGTATTACCACAACGTTCATCTAACCTAAATACTAATTGGACATTTAATTACATATAATTCAACACGAAATCAAACATACATTGAGAGAAAAACAAATAGAAAACAATATAGTCATAACTCTAAATCTTCCTGATTGTCTTCTATTGAATGTTCTTGTGATGTAAAGGCTTGATCTTGAATTTTGATGAATCTGTTGATGATTTCTTTATGTTTTCCACTTTCTTGGACCAAAATAATCTTTTTTGGATGTTTTTCACATTTAGAAGTTGCCTCCTGAAGTATCCTGCTTCCATTAGCAGTCGAAAACATTTTTTTATATTAAAAACTAGCGTTTTAGGACTTACACAATCTCTTACACAACCGTGGATCAAACTGTGCATAAGCAAAATTTGGAACGTATCACAAAAATGCATGGTTATGCACTCCTTCCAGATTGTTGATTCTCTGTTTAACACAAAGTTTTTATCTGAATTTTTTAAGTCCATGAAGACTATTATCACCTATGAAAGTATTTGGAGCGAATTAAGAACCAAATATAAGATAAAAATATAAAATATCAATCAAAATACATAGAATATGAGTGTAAAAATATAATCAAATATCAATCTATCAAACATGCCCACACTTAAGCTTTTACTTGCTCTCAACCAAACCATAATCAAAATTATAAATTTTACAACATCAATCCATCATCAATCTCAACTTGCCCATTCATAATATATATCATCATATCTTATTGAATCAAATTAACATACAATTTAGAGTCAAGTTGTCTAAAATTAACTTATTAAACAATATTAATAGTAATCACATCAATAAGTGCATTGAAATCAAAAGTATATCTCTTTACACCCTCACCAAGATTTCACTTAATGTGGTCAAGTGTTTTGTAAGGCCCCATGTTAGGGGTTAGAATATTGAGAATTACAGTGCATTATATGCTTTGCTATTGAGTATTTAATGAAATGTGCATATGTATTTTTGATATATACAAATAAATTATACACGCATTTATCGATATTTTTATGGGGAAAATGGATTTATAAATGTGATTTGGCAATTTTAATATATTTAAGGTATTTTGAAATTTTGGACTAGGAAAATTATCAAGGGATAAGTTAAGTTAGTACATAAAAATTAGTATGATTAAACCTACGAATTATTGACATTTGGTATCATTCTTTGTGTGACAAATGACACAACAAATTGGAGATATGCGGTAGCTTGCATGAAAAGGGCAAATGGCAGGTATGCAAGGAGCCATGTGTCAAAATGATAAAAAAGAAGGCAAAATGACTGAAGCTCTTTGTTGTTCTTAAGATTTTGTTGGTCTTCATTGAAAGTCGCTGAATCTGCATCACCAAAATACTGGTTTTGATTTTTATAGCAGTCCTATCCTTTGCAAAACAAATAACCTAGTCCAGCTGTTAGATTGCTTCTCTCTAGTCTTACTTTTCAGCCATTACCGAAACCTCACTACTGGAGATTTATTTATGCTTCCTCCAAAGGTTACCATTAGAGTTTTTATTAAAACAAGGTTAGTAAAGTTTTAACTTTTAGAGTTTTGTGAATGATTCTAATGATGTGTTAGAATTGGAAATAAATACGTGTATGAGTTGGATGATGTTTTATATGTTAGAAATGATCACAAGCACGAGTTGTGTGTGATACTAATACGGTAATAGTGATCAAAGATGAGTTGATAGTATTGTGTAGTGAAAGTTTAATACCGATTACATGGGGTTTGTTTAGAAAGTGTTTAAAGGATTTGGTGAGATCTTAATATAGAAGGGAGTTAAATGAAGTGAAAGTATAGAGGAAAGTGAAAAGAACAGCATTAGATGAAAGATAACAATTTACAATAGAAATAGAAAGTTGGAAATGGCTTCACATGCATGCATCAGTTTTTAGTGTTTGATATAAACTTGATTTTGAGTTATGTTGAGAATGAGTTAAGATGATTTGGAAGTGAAATAAAGTGGTGAATGTAAGTGTATAAATTTGGGAAAAGAATGAAAGAAGAAGGAGAAAAATCTGGTTCTATTTCGTGAAGATTGAGGACATCTCGATCGTGCTTCTACACAATCATGACTTTGTTGAGGGGGATGGCGAGTCGCGATCATGCTTCTGCATGAATGTGACATTGCTAGTCCATCTGAAATGTCGTGGTCGTGCAGGCGCACTATTGTGACTTCCATGCTTTCTGAAGGGGATTATTTTCTGAACATACTTTGATCTTTTATTATAACTTCTTCATCTAACATCAAAATGAATTGATTCTTGAACCAATGGACTCATAAGACATTGATCTTCATCTCCACATAAAATTAGTACTTTTTGAGGTGGATTGATTGATGAATCTAAGATGGAAATGTGACTGAGCTGAAGTATGATTACCGGGATGATATTTACTAAACATACTTAGGTAATTGGACTATATCTCAAGCTTTAGAAATCAGAATGAGATGATTAATAATTATGATTAAACTAGAGACATAAGGATACAAATTTTCTGAAGAGATTAAATTCTAATTCTACCTCTAAAAATTTTAGAATCTAATTGGAAGTTGAGATGAGAATTCTATTGAAGCTTAAGAACAGTCTAAAATCTTTTAAGTATAACGTTCAGTATACTAAACCAAATTGGATGAGCTTAGTATCATTGGAAACCTAAGACAAAGAGGGAAAATTTTTTAGAAGGAAGTATTACCTAATTACCTCACCTTCCTAATGATAATAATTAAGCAAAGTGGACCCAAAATTTAGTTGTGAGATAAATATGGATTGAGCAATTGAGTATAGTTTCACATGCTTGATAATGTGACAAGATTAAGGTTAAGAAACTCGGGAATTTTTCATGAAAATGCATAATACATATTCAGTATACATGAATGTGCATAAATGATTTCATAATCATGCACAATAGTAATATGTGTATGTACTTAATGTTATAAAGGAACGTATAGAGCGACAACTTCCAAATATTACTGGGACTTCGAGGCAATAAGCAAAAAGAGAGCTTCAGTAAGTAATTTAGATACTCTATTTTGTAAGTACTCTAGTATAGTCTTTTGTAAATAATTTTTGATGAATATTTGTAAGAAATTCAGTAAGTAATCCTTGAGCTTTTTTAAGTAATTTAGATGGTCAATTTTGAAAGTATTTTAGTAAGTAATTTTTAATGGTTTTGCTTTGACTGTTTTGTTTGCTATTAATTGCTCCATTGAATGATTTGCAAACCTGTCAGTAATCTTTAGGATGCTCACACTTTACTTTTTCCTGTTTAGTACTGAATTGATTTATGTTTATGCTGATTGTGTTCTGAACTCGAGACAATGAATGTCCGAATTGTTTGATGCATATGAATATGACTGACTAATTATTTTTACACATAAATGAACTTGTTTGGTTTTGTAACTATCAAGTCCTAGTCGTGGGTAAATAGGCATGCCTAGAAGGGTTTGTAGCTGCTTCTGTGACACTTCAATGTCGATACTTTGGTCTCCCTCTATGACACTTCGGTGTCGAGACTTCGGTCTCCCTCTATATAAATCCCATTACTCGCATCTGTAAATGGATTTAACGGTTATATGATTTGGTATTCTGATATCTATTTGATTTTGATATAAACAAAGAAATTGCGTTCTGATTCTAAAGGGCTTATACCCTCTTTTGATATTTAGTTTTGATTTCTATACAATCTGTTCTGAGATACAATATAATATGTTTGAATTGTTTATTTCAATAAACTGTTAATGTATGCTTCTGTTATATCATGATTATGTATAATTAGTTGTCAGTTTATGTATAGATTAGTTATTACTCACTAAGCTATATGCTTATCATGATGGATTTGGCCCGTATAGGTTCAGAGTAAGGATATTAAAGGCTAGGACGAGTTAACCACAATGGCAAATGGAGTCTGAGTTTTTGTTTTGATAAAAATGTATTTTGAGTTGATTTTTGGCTTGTATATGATGTATTTATAAATTTAAGTTTTTATGAAGGTTTGTAATAACCATAATATAGGCTAGTTTCTGAACTCATGATATGTAATGTATGTTTGCTTGAGTTTCTGAAAATTTATGAAATGAATGTTTAGTGTGTTTTGAAATGCTTCCGAATCAGTATGATGTACGTTTGTTTTGAATTGCTTCCAATGGAACATTTTGAATTGTATGCTTATGCCAAATGTTTTGGTTTGTTTATGGTATCTTGTGTGACATTCACCTATCATCCCAGGGGATATTTAGGTGTTACATGATTAGGGTGAAAAGCATAAAAACTCTCAATCAATGTACATTAGAACTCTTACCATAGGCTTGAAATAAAATCACATCTCCACCATTTATGTACAAACTAGAAACAAAAATCAAAAGGTCTTTATTAAGTTATAACGAGGTTTAGGTACGGTATGAATGGGATAATGAAACGGACTATGTGAAGGAAATTTAGTCAAAGAAACATTACAAGACTTGTTTACAAATACACATAGGTTCATTCAATGTAACTCTATTGGTACTATATTGTAACATCTCGTTACCCACGTTGAGGCTAGAATTGTGATTTATGAGAAAGTACAGAGAAATTAGGAAATGCACATCATGCTTTAGTTAAATATGACATGCACATTTTTTTTGCACATGAATATGATTATACATGTATTCATTGACATTTTTCCAGGCATAATTGATTTGTAAATGTGATTATATTGAGAATTGGGGTTTAAATGTGTTAAAACATTGATTTGGTGTTGCTACTTTGTTGTTTTAGAAATTTTGGTGAATTTTGGGAAATTCCAAAAATTTGGGGTACATTTGGACTAGGACTAATGCCAAGTGGTAGGATAAATTGATGCATGAAAAATTTGAATGATTTAACCTATAATTGAGTGACTTTTGACATAGTTAAATTGGTGACAAATGGACTAGTAATGAATTGACAAATGGATCAATCATTGTGTGATAAATGGGCTAGTAAGTTGATGGCAATGACATTGATAAATGGACAATTGGTTGCTGTACTTAAATGACATGTGACCTAGCTTTAATGGTGACATATGGCAGAATATACAGTTGATATATGTTGAACATGCCTTTAGATATGGCCATTCCTTTAGATGACACCTAACACCTTAGGTGTAACTTTTAGCAAGAGCAAATTTGGTTCAGCCCATTCTTGTTCTTTTTCCTCACCCACACACCACCGAAACTCTCTTATTTCACCTCCCTGATTTTGCTTCTGGTTATGCCTAATTGTTTCATAAATAATCCATGTTTTAGCCTCACAAAGTTAAGTAGAGAATCAGAATATAGTTGCCTTGTCCCAGCTAAAATCTTTAAAGTTTCCACCTTGAATGTGTGATGATTCTGCATGTTTGGAGTACTGATTTAGAGTGGCTTTTGAGATGGGATTTGAACTAAACAAGTAAGTAAATGATTAATGTTTATAGCATGTTATGATAGAGAATTTATGATGATTGAATTAGGAAAGATTGTATAAGATGTTGATGTGGAAGTGTGCTGGAATACTATGAACTGTAAAACTTTCATTGAACATGTCTCGGTATTCTGATTATAACTTGATCTGTGTATTTCTAAATGAGTTGATTTTTGATTCAAATTAAACTAAATACATATTTCTACAAGTTTACTTAAGAAGTCGATTGTTAATTCTATCTCTAAGCATTTCAAAATTTAACTGGAAGTAGAGTTATGAGTTCTATTACAGTTTAAAAAAACAGTCTGAACTGTTTTAGATATACCTTTCCATATACTGAATCAAATTGTGCAATTTTGGTGTTATTAGAAACTGGAAACATAGTGGCACAATTGTATAGAAGAAAGTGTTACTGAAATACAACATTTTCCCGGTCATAATGATCATGCGAAGTTATCTCGAAAAGGGGTGTTACGATGAAAATGTTGAGGTGTGCTGGAATTTGATAACTGGAATTTTTTACTGAACATACTTCGGTATTTTGGCTATATTTTGATCTGTAGATTTACAAATGAAATGATTCTTGATTTAGATTTAACTAGAGACATTTGGATACAAATTTTAAGAGAAAAATAATTTGACTTCTGTCTTTAAGGGTTTTGAAATTGAGCTTAAAAGTAAGTCTTATCTTAGGCAGTAGCACTACCAAGGATAGAAATCAGGTTCTACTGTTATTGAATACACTATATTGATATGGGCAGAATTAGACTAAAGTGTCATCATAAAACTTGTAAATTATTCTCTTAGATTTAAATTGGTATAAAGTTTGTAATTTTTGGATACTGGAATTGAGAGATATGAGGTGTACAACTTGAATGCATGCCCATGCAGTAGCCAAAATTTCAGATGTGCACAGTCTGTGGTATTTTGTACATAACTCATTGAATAATGAGCCAAATTGAATGATATTGGTATAAATAGAGACTTAATACATAGGATAATAATTTTTTAGAAGGAAGTGTTACCAAATTCCTTCACTTTCCTGATGTTATTAATTATATAAGTTGACCCATAAGTATATTGTTAGAAAAACCTAAAGTGGTCAATTAAGTTATGTAATTGATTTAACATTGTTTTATTATGGTCCAAACCCTAAGTAAAAATTATATTAATGAGGGTTTTGCTATCTGAGTGATATGGTGATAAAATCTCGATAAGATACCCAAAATTGTCATTGAACATGCATTGCGCATATTTTTATAAATACTTATGCATAAAGGAATACTTATACATTTATGCAAAATTGTGATATTTGTAAATGTGTTGTGTCTGTTATAAAGGAGCACATCAGACGCCAGTCAGACATTACTTTACTATCCAGGCAATAACTTCTTGGAGCGTACTATGAGTTAACCTAGATGAATTTCCTAGGATTAATTTGATTTGATTTGCCAATTATTAAATTGTTGCGATTGTTTATGAATTCTGGATTTGAAGTCTGAGGAGTTAAATAGTTGGGTATGTATTGGAAGTGCTTGATTGCCTTGAGATTCTGAATGCTATGTGAATTCTCAACGAAAATTGAATTCCAGAATTAGATTCGATGATTATGAGATTCTGATTGTGCATTATATATGACGGTTATACATGGCTTAATATGAACTTGAAGCATTTCATAAAATGCATGCTCAGATAAAGGCGTTGTGACCAGAGTAACTAGTGAAAATGCTTACACATAGAGCTTTGCATCGTGACTACTGATTGTGCACGTAGAGCTATACTTTGTGATAATTGTTTCTGATTGAGCACAATGGGCCAATAATTGTATCTGTATGTGAAAGGCATTCGGTCACAACATTAATAACGAAATCTAGAGTCTCATATGCATCTGTATTTATTTATATGTATGATCTGATTCGCAAAGATTAAATGATGTGCCATGATAGTGTGAGTATTTGAAATATACATGTTCTCAATGATTAATTGTGAAATATGTGATTTGTGTATATGAATCTAGTGAAATCATCAATGATGGTTCACTTATTGAGTTCGCAAAACTCATAAAAATTGCAACGTGGTTTTTCAAGTACGATACATGAGACTTAGTGTTTATTCTAGATTAAAAGAACGTTTTGGACTAAGTTATGGCTCAGAGGTATGTTAGCTGATGTCAGAGAGTTATAGCTTTTATTTTATAGTTTTTTTAGAACTTCTATGAGGTTTTGTAAATATTTGTCTAATGGAAACAGTTTAAACTTTGTGAATGAATGCAATGAATAGTTTTAAAATTTGCTGACTTTTAAATGATGTTAGTTGAAGCCATGTGTAAGTTGGATTTGTTTTTGCTCTAACATACCATTATCATAGGTTGTGTACCTGAATGTTGGGATATGTACCCTATAGTAGTAGGATGTTGCATATATATTTATTCATCATTTTTTCTTTCTTGTTCTTTTTTTTTCTCTTTTCTCTTTCTTTTTTTCACAATATTCAAATCAATACCATAATTCAACAAATATTGGACCTTTCAAGAATTTAAAGTCTCAAATAAGTAAATAATGTAAATATCCTTTAGGGTTCAAAACAATAAATAGGTCTTCAAAGAAAAAAAGGACAAAGCTTTATAATTTGGATTTAATTAAAGAAAAAGGCTAAGCCTCACCATGGTTATTCCTAAGGGTAAATTTTAGGGACTAGTAATTTTCAAAGAAATAGGCTGAAACAAGTTAGTTGATCTAATTGCTTTTATCATGTTAATGCTTCTAATTTAAAAAATATGATCTCAATATGCACAATACTAGCAAATTTTAGAATTATTCTACTATACACGATATCACGTACATGAAAGAATAGCAAAAGCTTTTAAAAATTTTGAAAGTTTGCTCTTAGGCTCAAAAGCTTACAAAAAAATTGGTTATATGTGTGTGTAAATATATATGCAATTTCATTTAACTTGAATATTTCAATGATAAAAAAATGACTTAGAAAACTAATTTTAATCTAACCATAATCTTTTTACACATCAATTCAAATCAATATTCAACAATAACATATAGTATTCAGGGACATATTTCATCCAATTCAAGACATTAATTTATAAAATATTATAATTGCTATTGGATCGAAAAAAGAAAGCATGCCATATTTGGAGAATCGGTAGATTTCAAAACATTTTTAGAAATCTTATTTGCAGTGGAAGCAATATATCCAAATCATCATGCCAATCTATAAATAATATGGTATAAGGTTAATAATAGACATAAACAAGATGAAGAGTATTTCCAACTCCTTTGTTACAGCTTTAATTCCTTACTGCGCTATCCTCTCCTTCTTCTTGTATCCAAAGCCTTTTCTTTGTTAATCTATCTTATCCTTATTGTTGTATCCTCAACCAATTTGATTTAGCTCTTGTTCTCCTAGGAAAACTTGGTTAACAAAATCCTTTGGTGGGACAGGAGAAGAAACACTTTGGAGGAGTATTTTCATAGAAGAAAGAAGGAAACAATGAGTCACTTCTTATTCTAAGTTTCGGCCATGCATAGGTGAGAGGAGAGACTTGGTAAAAACAATGCAAAAACTCTTTTCTTACACTCCTAATTTCGGTTATGCATGATAAGAGAGAAGAGGGGAAGCATCCAATGCATCACACCTT
>JANSVA010071798.1:0-11882 GCA_025504915.1 Erythroxylum reticulatum | reverse complement strand
TTTATAATAGAGTAAATAAGCCACTCATTATTTTCTTCAAATCAAGGAAGTTTAATGATTTAAATTGCATCATCAATGTGGCTTTTATTGCTTCTTGAATGAATTGTGAAATTATTATATGTTTGTTAAATGGATTGTGTTGATGATTGAAAAAAAACTTTGAAAAATATTTCCCTTTGAAAAGATACACATTTATGAAATCATATTTTCGAAAATGGTTTCCAAATCATATCAAGTATATGAAAAGCAAGTTTTCGAAAAAGTGCCATTTTGGGCAACAAGTTTACAAGTTATGAAATATGTGATATGTGGGTTTGTGGTAGTACCTCAAGAATGTCACGTTCACGTTGACCAAGTTAAAGGCTTCTCTCACCTGACCTCTAGTGGCATGGAGCTCCTTCATAGACTTCCTCATGTTTACGACTACACAGGACCATTATACAGAAATGTGTAGTGCATCATGTTAATGGATCTACCTTAACTATTTTGATGTGCTTATGTTATGTTAACAAGTTTGATGCATTCATGTTTTCTAACTTGTGGATTTTGGCTGAAAGCTTAAAAAAACATATGTTTTATGAACTCAATGAAAATTTCCGATGACAAGAAAAATGGTTTCAAAGGTTTTACTTATTTTTTTGTTATAAACTGTTACCCACTAGCTGTTAAGTTCCCCCTTTTCTGTCCCATCTTCAGGTGATAGTTAAGAGATCAAGTGATCAAGAGCCTAAGGGAACTTCTTCAAATTTTCTATTTTTTGTATTTTTGTAATAAGCCAATGGTGTGGCTTTGATATGTAAATAAAGTTTTTCAAACTCTGTTGCTTTAGTAATGAAATGATAGATTGAAGTAGTTTCGGTTGTGTATGTCCATATTGACTTCCTCATAATATGGTTAAGTTGAGGTAATAAGTTTGTTTTGATGTTTGATTGTCATGGGAACGGCAACCTTGTGGGATGATGTCGAATAAGGGTTTATGGAAATAACCCTATAGGAGAAAATTTGCTTAGTATCATGATTCTCCAGGTTTAGGCTCTGAAATCGAAAAAGGTGCCCAACATGTTTGGTATCAGAGCTCATGTTTTTTTTATTATGACCACTGAGTTGGACTTCGAAAACGAGGCTCAACATTTGTCACTTATTAAGCAATCCACATGTCACTATACAATTGGTCCATTATTTTAATATTTTTCTTACTCTAAAATACCCCAAATTTTTTAGAAAATTTTCCTAAAGTTCACCAAAAATTTTGAAATAATCATAATATTCTCCAAATAAATTGTCACCATAAATAAACCACAATTCACTTTAATAACTCAATTATACCCATAAAATCTCAATGAATGCATGTACAATCATATTCATGTGCAATAATCAAAATTCTCATGTATGTGCAAAGCATGGTGTGCATTTTCTAATTTCACATTAATTTTCTCATTTACACTATTCTAGCTTTAACATGGGTAACGGGATGTTACAAATATAGACTCTAAAAGAGTAAAATCTCTAAGATAGAGTCCTAGAGAGGTGCATTTCAAAGATGGGGTTGTACGAGGATACTGATTTAGAAAGTCTAGGAAGGAATGCAAATTTGTCATCATCTGAGTGTGTTCAATATTCCAATTAACACAAATATGCCAATGTTGAACATTATTCAGAGTGTAAAGATAACTAAATGTGGTTAAATAGTAAGGACAATGGATAAGGAAGATAACTTAAGCTTTTTGATCTACTAAGGGAATATCCCACAATTGATGTTGACTTAGAATTTGATACATTTGGATATGCCATTTTAATAGAGGTTGGAACTATTCAAAGGAAGTCCAAAAGAGATACTTGACACTTGTAAGATCAGAGAGGTGTCTGTAGAAATGGAGAGGCTAAAGAGAAATTGGACGAGCATATTAGGAAGATAAGGCCCATAGATGTCAAAATAATGATTCCAAAAATGCATCATAAAGATGATATATAACATGGTATGGTGTAACATAATCAAAATGGGAAGGATGAGGGGGGACATGAAGATTGATGAGGGTTGGATGGAGATAGTAGAACAAACTTTGATAGAGAAGAGAGAAAACCTCTTCTAAAGTATTCGGAGGATTTTAAGACAAATAAGGAAAGAATTTGTGAGTCTTTACATATTGAGGAAATTCTAAAATTGGAAGAAGGAGAGGGATTGTGTTAGAGAGAAGAATAGAGATTAACCGAACTGGTGTTTTAGGTCAAGAGAGGAAATCAGTCAAGATGTTGTGGTTCCCTTTGATATGGCAAATGGTGAATTTATAACTTGAAAATCATTCCTACCATCAAAGTAGTTGGTTGTCTAGTAGTTTTTTATTTTAGGCTCAAGAATATTGGGAAAAGCAGTGTTGTCCATTTCGATGACAAAGTGATATAGGCTGAGGTGGAAATTGAGCTTTTGAATTCCCTTTTTCATCTCCATAATCTCTTTGTAGCTTGTATGGTAATGATTTTCATATTCTTTAAACTATCCACTAACATGACCACAGTAGCGACGTGTTCCATCAATTTCTTCAAGAAGAATAACACCCTAATAATAATCACTGGTGTACGTCTGTAGAATGCATTGGCATTTGTAAAATCTTCAAAACTGGTGGATTTTGACAGGCATGTTATAAGTGTTGTATGGCTCTATTTTGCTTTTTATACCATGGTGGTGGATTCTTTTTCAGTAACTTTGATCAGGACAATGTATAATTAACCATGTGGGGGATGAAATCTCTGATATACTTGACAATTTAAAGGAATTGCTATATTTGTTTAGTAGTGAGATTGTAATAAGGAAAGGTCAATAGTTCACTAGCGATATATGGAGCAGGCTGATAATATCCATTGTGGAAATGCATACCAAAAAATTATATTTGTTATCCCAATATGGCTTTTTTTTTTTGCTAAGAGCATAATTTCATATTGCTTTGTGAGATCCAAAAAGGATTTAAGTAGGTTATGATGTTCTTCGCGGGTTTTAAAATATAACAAGATGTCATCAATGTAGAATAAAGCACTATACAAAATAGGCTTATAAATCTTTGTCATGGCCCATTAAAATAATAAGGGGATAACCTTGAGTCCAAACAACATGACAGTTTATTGATAGTAGGCATTCGAAATACAAAAGGTTGTCTTATGTCTTTCCGGAGGGTCAATTCCAAGTTGCTAAAATCTAACTTTTAAGTGAAACTTGTAGAAGATGGTAGCTTCCTTAAGAAATAATGCTTGAGAAGTAATCTTCGACAATGAGCACTTATCATCTTGTAAGAAAGTATTAAGAGTTTATAGTCAATGATTAACCTCTTTTTTCTTCTATTAAGAGATTTTGTTGACATAAAAAGCTAGAATAGTCCAATCAGATTTAGTGGGCTCAATCAATCCTTGCTGAAGAAGGATAACACATTTTTCCTACGTGAGTTTCAAATCATTAGGGTTCACACCCAGATGAGTGTTGATCGAATTGAGCAGCAAGCTTTACAAATTCTTAACCCTTAATATATCGCAACTGCATGGGTCATGAATGTAGTATATAAGGTATCGATCCCTCAAGGAGTTGGTGAACTAATCTAATTCTAAAGTATCTATGGCCTAAAAAAATTATTAAAATGAAAATAAACACTAAACAAAAAATCAAATTCGTGAATATGGATTGATTGAAAATTAAATCGTAAAGTTAACACACAAGAAATCAAAATTGCTCACCAACAATTGACAATTGAATTTCAACCAAGGAAGATTAACAAATTATGGGAGACGAGATTTATCCTATCATTAATTCTAACTTAGTTGCTTTTGTGTTAATGTTTTTTCGATTATAAACTATCGAAGGTTAAATTACTCTCTCTCAAGTAATAATCACCAAGTCCTAATTAATAAACCCTAACTAAATCACATTACCGAACATGTAATCTCTAGATTAATAATCAGTGCACAACCTAATTAGATCTTAAGCATTGTATTAAACAACTGAGTCCTTATATGAGATCTCTATCGGCATAATTACCAATTTGATTATTTTTGTGGTCTATTAGGTTGTTTAACTTTTATTAACCATCCCAATCATTTTTCTTTTAGATGAATCTATAGATTTATAACTGAAGCATGCAGTTACAACAAATAATCACAACACCAAGATGAATTAATACAAAAACAACTACATTAACATTAAATTAAGAACAAATCCCTAAAGAAAAGTTAGGACATCCTTAATTCAATATTTACCATCATCAATCCTATCTCATACATCATATGAAGAAATAAGAGATGGAAAGAAAAGAGTACAACTTGAAAGGATTGGAAGTTAAAGCACCCAAGGTAAATCCCTTTCTTCTCTCTCTACAAATTTCTTCTTCCTTAGCTTCTTCCAAAAGTGGCAAGAATGGAGGTTGTCTAAGGTTCTTTCTCTTTGCCTTTTATATTATTTTCTATTTAGGGCAAAATTTAGGTTTTACCTGAGCCCCAAAAGTCCGAAATAACCCTACAAAGTTGAGTTTTAGAAACTAGTTCACGTCAACTATCATGCAGGCCACAATTGTGGATTGATAAAATGCTATCTGTCACAATCGTGGCAGAACAGACCACAATCATGGCTTCCCTAAAATGGTTTTGTCACGATCGTAGCCCTGGGTCTTCTTTCGGGTTTCCTTCAAATCTCCTCCGTTCTTCAATATTTGCTCTCAAAATCTAACAAATACATTAAGGCACCTTAAATATATAAAATTAAAGCTAAATAGGATGCTCTAACCCACATAATACTCCAAATACAAATATCTAACCAACTAACACAATTCTAAACCTAAACATTTATGAATCAATTAATTAACAACTAAAAACATACTAAAATGCCTACTAAAACATCATGCAATCTACAACTATCATATCCACACACTTGAACTTTTCATTATCCTTAAGCAAAAACAAAACAAACAAAACATAAACACATTAAACAATAATACACACATATGCAATAATGTTACAATGGCGTTGAACTTTACAAAATAAATTTAACTACAAACACAATCCTTTAAGTTGTTCTAACTTATTAACCTACGAAATTTATGTTTAGGCACTTCAGACTAAATATACATACTAATCAAGATCTTAATTTCAAATTCATTCACCCTAATCACTTGCATACACACATTGATAATTATTCGGTCAATCAAAATTGTAACTATCCCTATGTAGCTTTTAATGAAAATTCAAATTATTCGTAAAGATCAGTCGAATTTATTAAACAATGCATTATTTTGTTAATTTTCATCAACATGAACCTATCCTTTTGATGTGAAGGCAAACATTTGTGATGAATGTCCCCCAGTTAATCAACTAGGCCATGTTTTTATTAAGCAGATTGGTTGCAATGTCATTGTAGCCTTTTGACGTGAAGGCAAACATTTGTGATGAATGGCCCCTAGTTACTTGACTATATCACATTCTCAACTGGCTCCTAGCTCTATTCATAACCTGATTTGTTTCAAAAAGTGCTAGTGGAATAGTTATTTAATAAACGAAAAAACACTTTTTATTTTATATTTTCTTGGCAACCTCATTTCTTAAACTAATCGTTCTTATGAAAAGATACTAACGATGCTACTTATTGGATTGACCTAAAATTATAAATGAATGTATCAAATTCCTAAGGTAATTGACTTAACATCATATCCTAATTAACATGCATATTTAACTAAAGCAACCTAGAACACTAATTTCACAAGATAATAAATCTTAGCAACCTAAAAGACTATGTTTAAATCTAAATTGATTCCGTTAAGTCCTAGCCATTAACACATTGATAAGAGTCACATCATGCAAACCTAAACAAAACTAACCTATAATATTCAAAATTTACACTTAAAATAAATTCATACATGCACACAACCCTCCCCATACTCAGAAAACACACTGTCCTCAATATGAGAAGAATAGATAACACATAAGGTGGGAATAAAAACAAATTAGAAAAAGGAACATAAGAATAAAAATAAAAATAAGGAGACAAAGGTTTGAGCATCAAGACCCCTCGTGGTGATTAAGGTGGTGATGATGATGGCGTCAGAGGTGGAATCTCTAGGCTTTTAGCAACAAAGTATTTTTGAATGCTTCAAGTGTCTCGACATTGTCTTCGTGTCTCCTTAGCAATCTCTTTTAAAAACTTGGAAAGTGTTTGAAATGACTTCCATTACTGTCTCCCATCTAACTAGCTCTTCCTCTTCTGACTCCTTGCTAGTTTATTCCTTCTCTTGTTGTTATGGTGTCGAGCTCAAACTGGTCTATCCTGCCCTAATTTTAATATGACATTTTACTCTGATATCTCGATGTTCCATATTGTGGGACTTTAAGATTTCAGCTCTCATCTAGTGTCAAGTGTTGAGAAACTCAGGACAATATATAATTAGTCTATAGTAATGGACACCATAGTATTCTGCAATAGCTATAACCAAGTACCCCATGCTCAAATTATTGCTTCTCTTTCTTAAAGTTGTGGTAATTACATTAAAGATATTGGTCAAGGTGCAGACTTTGACACTATAATCCATACACCACAAGATGAAAAGTTCTTTTGTTGAACACTTGTTAGTTTCACTTTTTTCGAATACAATTTGACACATAAATTTGTGTAATAACAAGTGTTCAGGGCTTCAAATTATGTTATTATGGACATTTTTAGTGTCAAAGCTATCTGACCCAATCAGTTAATAGTGAGTGGCACATAAGTCATTGTGCTAGTCTACCATGATGAGTTGGGAAATCCACCGATTTCACACAAAATTTCATAGTTTAAGCCATATGGTTGACCCCATAATTGAAACCATAAATTCTTAGGGTTAGTTGACTAGTATTGAAAGGAGGTGAACAATTATAGGGTTAGTTAAACAACATAATTAAATTGCATAAATTTTTCACAGTGTATTCTTCCGCCTAAAGCTTAAACCCTTTTTCTGAAATCAATTCTTTCTAATGTCTCAAAGTGTAAGTATTTAGGTACAATAATTTTTTACAAACTAAAAGTGTGGAAGTGGTTACCTTCCTCCTTTGAATAGATCGAGAAAGATGCTTCATAATCTACTGCTCGATTTCTTTGCCCACGTGCTGATATATAGACCTTGCCTTTCAGTTAAGTATGCTTGGCCATTTTTCTAATGCGTGGTTCCATTAGAATGAGAGGTATGAGGAATTTGGAGAGATGGATAAAGATTTTAAGATGTTGGTAGAGAGAAGTAAGAGGAATTGACTTCTTAAGTTTAGAAAGAGAATGAGAGAATGAAATGTGTAGGAAAAATGGGGGTGAGTGTAAATATAGATATTAGGAGGGGTAAGAGGGGTAAAATTGGAAGAAAACTCAAATAATAAGCATATTGCCCATCTACCCCACCGTAGGCCACAATCGTGGCCCTTTAAAACTCTGCACTCTACCCGATTTCATTTCTTTTTCCTCCTTTCACTCCTGAGGTCCCTCCAGACCTTATAATTACATTACCATCTCATTGTTTTCTTTACTAACCCATTCTCATTCATATTGAAAAAGAGCAAAATAAGAATTCCTAAGTCCTATTCATACTTGATCTCTTCCAAGTGTTCACTCAATTCAAAAACAGACACAAACAAAATTAGAAACCTACTCTAATAGAAAATATAAACAATTAAGAATTGAAAATCATGGGTTGCGTCCTATACAGTGCTTTGTTTGCCGTCGTTAGCTCGACATTCTTTGTTAGCTAATGTGAAGGCAACGTCATTAATTCTTTAATAAATTGCACCCGAGTTACTAGACTATGCTTCTTATCACCTTTCTTTTCGATTTTTTCTTCTTTCGACTCTTTTGCTAGATTGGATATTTCTCTAATAAGTTCTTACAAGGATAACCTTGCACAACTTTTTTACAAGATTCATCGCTCTTTATAGCATCCACATATTTGGTAGAATTTCTTTTAATAAACAACAATTTAAATGACAGTTTGTCATCCCCTACTCTCAAAGTCAATTCTCCCCCGTCAACATCTATGATAGACTAGGTGATGGCTAAAAATGATCACCCTAGGATAATAGGTGTCTCCACTTCTTCTTCTATATCCAAGATTACAAAATCTGTAGGGAATGTGAACTTGTCTACTCTAACCAAAACATCCTTGACTATGCCTCTTAGCTAGTGGACTGATCTATCAGTTTGAACACGCACCCAAATTGGTGTTATGTTGCCTAACTCCATCTTAGACAATGTATAAGGCATTATACTTATGTTAGCTTTTAGATCTGTAAATGCCTTATCTATTAGATCTGCAAATGCCTTATCTATTCTAATAGTACCAATAATGCATAGGATGTAGAAATCTCCCATATCATCTTGCTTTTGTGGTTGTGTTATCACTTCACTAGAGTTCTTTGTGCTTAGCAATTCATTCTTAAACTTCCATTTTATAGATTCAATTAGAGCGAGTCACACTTTTAATTGCTCCATTATATCCAAAACTTCAATCAATTAAGGTTCCCTTCGATTCATTGAGTGAATAAGGTACGAAATCGAAGGTTGGTATCTCTTGATTTTAGTCATGTTATATTCAATCTGCAAGGAACCTTCATTAGTCTCTTGCCTTCCTTCTTCTCCATTGTCTTTAACTTGATTAGGCTTATCTTTAGCAGCCTAGGTGATCATTATTCTCTCTTTTGAATTTTTTTCAGTGTTATTAGGAAGGGTTCCTGCACTTCTTGTTAATAATGCATCAACTAACTAGCTCATTTGGACTTCTAAATTGTGTATCGAGGAGGCGTGATTCTTTGTCATTTGTTCAAATTTTCCTTCTAGCCTTTTGTGGGTGTCTTTTATGCCCCCAATATTTTCCAAAATAATATCTAGCTTAGATTCCATTGAATTTGGTTTCTCTTGGGGGGAAACTAGGTGGCCCTTGAGGTCAAAAATGACCTCCTATATTGTTTGATCAAAAGAAGTTTGGGTGATTCTTCTACCTAAAATTATATGTGTTAGAGTAAGGGTGGTTCCCCCTCCTCTACCGAATTGTGCTGCTATATAATTGATCTATTCCAATTCATGGTCTTTCATCAAAAAGCAGTCAATAGAGTTATGGTTATCCTATCCACACAGCCTGCATCTTTTCTGAATAGTTTTCACAGGAGCTGAACAAGAGACCATTATATTATTTATTTGTCGGCCAAATAGGTCATTTAGTGATTCTACCATCACATGACTCATGTGAATCACTATAAGTTAAGAAAGAACATCGAGCTAACGATGGTAAGCAAAGCATTGCATAAGAGGGAACCCATGATTTTCAATTCTTAGTTGTTCATCTTTTGTATGAGAGTAGGTTTCTAATTCTATTTGTGTGTGTGTGATTGAATTGAGTGAACACCTAGAAGAGATCAAGCATGAGTAGGACTTTGGGAATTCTTATTTTTCTCTTTATCAATATGAATGATAATGGTTGGTAAGGCAACACAATGATGTGGTAATGTAATTACAAGGTATGGAGGGATCTTGGGAGTGAAAGGAGGAAAAAGAAGTGAAATGAGAAAATAGTGCAAGATTTTGCAGGGCCACAATCGTTGCCTGTGACAGGGTAAATGGGGAATGCGTTTTTCTCTTTTTCAATATGAATGAGAATGGTTTGGTAAGGCAATACAATGATGTGGTAATGTAATTATAAGGTATGGAGGGACCTTAGGAGTGAAAGGAGGAAAAAGAAGCAAAATCAGAAAAGAGTTCAAAATTTTGCAAGGCCACGATCGTGGCCTGTGGCAGGGTAGATGGGGAATGCGCAATTTATTTGATTTTTCTTCCAAGTTTTCCCCTCCTACCCCTTCCTAATATATATATTTACACTCACCTTCATTTTTCGTACACATTTTGTAACTCCCCATGTTAGGGGTTAGAATATTGAGGAATTACAGTGCATTATATGCTTTACATATTGAGTATTCACTAAAATGTGCATATGTATTTTTGATACATACAAATAACTATACATGCATTCATCGACATTTTTCCGGGTAAAATGGATTTATAAATGAGATTAAATTGTGAATTATGGATTATTGGTGGTAAAAATTTATTTGGAGATTATTAGTAATATTTCATAATTTTTGGGAATTTTTAGGAAATTTTCTGAAAATTTTGGGGTATTTTAGACTAGAAAAATTAGGCAAATGGCATTATGACATGTAGCACTTATATATGGGTGACAAATGGCTTACATCCAAAGGGGCCATGTGTCAATGGATTAAGAAGACACGTAAGCATGTGTTTGAAAGGCAAAAATTCTGTAGCTCCTGGGTTGTACTTCGGTTTGGTTTTGTTCTTCATCAATACTGAAAACTCTCTTCCAAAGTCTTCATCACATAATAGCTTTTTGAATTAGTTGCATGTCATTTTGAAGAGTTGGAGGTTAAACTAGTAACTACCGTATGGTTGTTATGATTTATGTACTGAATTATTTATCACGTAGTTAATAATTCGGGGTTATACATGGAAGACGCTTATTAGCTGAAGCATGAATGAGAATTTTAAGTAGACTGCATATGTTGCATCTGTATATGTGATGATTGGTCTGTTATAAGATGGAGTTGAAGTGGTTTTTAAGTTTGAAAAATCACTAAAGTCGTGATTAGAAAGAGTGTAGAAAATGCATGAATGTTGATTTATAAATATACTCTATTTTTGCTATTATCATATATGAATCTGTTGAGTGTCTATAGAAATGAGTTGATGATACGGAATGAGGATTAGATGAGGTTGGGATGCAGAAATGATTTAAATGAAGTGTAAGAATTGATGAAGATGGAAGAGAGAGAAAGTGCAGAAAAGTTGGTAAAATGTGTGAATGAGATTCGGATTTTTAATGGTTGTGTGTAATCTGGAAATTTGGATTTGTTGTGTGTTGTGGAGCTGAAATGGAAGTGGGAAGGATGATTAATGCATCAAATGTATTGATTAGAAAGTATAAAATAGAGAAAGTCTAGAAAGAAGGAGGAAGAAGAGAAGAAGATTTGCGATTTCTAGAAAAATGGCTATTGAAGAAGATGGGAGTTCACAATTGTGCACCCGAAGGGTTGACTCACCATAAACTACTTTGCTTCTTTTGACCATATCTTTGTCATCAACCACCAAATGACATGAGACTTAAACCAATAGATTCCTAACATATTTTTCTATCTCTTAATAAAAATTGGTAGCTTTCTGAATTGTTTCAAGAAAGATTGATTGAACGAAAGTAAGGGAATTTATTGAAATAGTATGAACATGTTTCGATATTTTGACTATAACTTGATCCGTAGATATCCAAATGAGATTATTTTTTATTCAAAATGAACTAGAAACATTTGGATACAAAGTTGAAGAAGAAATTTAATTTGAATTATATCTTTAAGGATTTTGAAATTTAGCTTGAAAGTGAGTTTTGGCTTCATTTGTAGGACTACCAGGAACAGAAATCATATCCTGATGTTATTGAATAAACTGTATTGATATAGGCCGAATCAGAAAAAGATGTCTCACAAAAGTTATATATTATTCTTTTAGCTTTCGATTGGTATAAAGTTTGTAAATTTTGGATATTCGAATTGAGAGTTATGAGGTGTACAACTTGAATGCATGATCATGCATTAATCAAAATTTCAAATGTACATGGTCCGTAGTATTTTGAGCATAACTCACTGAATAATATGTTAGTAGTGTGCCCTAGGTCAATGGACATATGTGACTTTTGTACAAACATTATGACTTATTAATAGTATATTATGAGTTATTCTTTTACATATGCATGTATATCGTTCATGTAATGTGATTTACATTCCATAAATAGTATTAGGCTTATGTCATCAAGTATGTGACTTGATAGTAAAACCATAAGCAT
>JANSVA010071779.1:0-11884 GCA_025504915.1 Erythroxylum reticulatum | reverse complement strand
TTATATAATGTTAGCCAAAGATGAAGCCAAATGGAAATGTGATGCCATTTGGCAATGGGTTTTTGAATCCTCTCCAAATGGAATATTTTTGTGTTAGTCGTTGTATTTCCTAGTCGTAATCCATTAAAGAAGCATTGTCTCCTCTTTTGTGGCCTTCTGCTATCATGTTTAAGTCACCGTCAAACAATTGTTGTGTCTAGTGTTGGTATGTGTTGTTCTTCTTTTCTGTTACCAAAAACCTTCCTTATTGTGCTTTACTATTTTGCTACGTTTTGGACTTTATGTGGTTTTCTTTTTTGTAAATAGTATATAGGTTTTCTGCTTGTGTTTGGAAGATAGTGAATTATGTTTTTATGTATGGGTAGCTGTTTTTTTTTTCCACCTTCCATGCTTGTTTGGGGAAACCCTGCTAACTATTTGGTGAAAGGTCTGATAAAGAATCAAGGCACAATCTACAATGGATGTTTGTGTACATATTTACCATATGATTGCTTTTACACCAAATTTGTACCACTTATAGTATACACATGTATCCATCATAAGGACTTTATTTCTATGTGTCATAAGGCTGTGATTAGACATAAGAATTAAAATTCAAATGTTCAAAACCACAAATATTAGCAAGGCGTCAAAACATATATAGGTAAGAAATATATAAGTTCGAATAAATATATTAATAAACCAAAATTATTAATTTACAACATATTACAATAATTAGGGATGTTTACATAGAGAATTTGGATTCAAATATAGTTATAAAATAAAAGTTATGGCTCAAAAGTAGCTAACTAGGGATATAAAATTGGGGTGGGTTTTTAAGTAAACGCTTGTAAACCAATGAAAGCCTTTTTTTGTTTCTTATAGCCTTTCTTATTCTTATACATGCATATATCGATTAGATCTTCAAATGTTCTGGGCAAGTTCTAAAGAAAAATCCTAATATAAGATAAAACACTTCAAAGGAAATTGTCAGCCCGTGTTAAGTGTACTGTAAAATTTGCTTTACTCTGCTCACCAAAATTTGTAATTATGGTGAGTCAGGATCAAATCCACAGGAAATATTTGCTTAATTTCTGTAAAATTAATTGATGCAAGAAAAATATAAAAGTTTTTTATTTTTATTTTTAACAATTTAGAAAATAAAATAAAAGTAAACTATCGAAAAAAATAAAACGGCCAATAAAAAATGATTAAAATGTTGAATATAAGAAAGACTTGGTTTTAAGGTCAATCTCGGGCTAAATAGGATAAGCGTGTTCCTTTAATTTAACGTCTTTACACCTCTCTTCGGACTATTGATTTGAGACTAACAATATGCTCTGATAATCTCAGTTTTCCCTAAGGTTGTATTTAATTAAGATATAGTTGCTAATTAAATCTAACTATCGAATAACCTAGGATATGAACTCTAGATTCAATTTGGCAGCAGCATTACAAAGTGAAAAATGATCAATATAGATAGTAACCTCACACGTCTCGGTTATCTAAACTAAGTTATGTTGGTCCTAAAAATTCACAATCATTAGATTCTACTAATAAACAACAAATATAACAATTACAAATTACATTTAACATTATAATAATAGGTTCGAAATAGAAAAACCAGAATAACATATTAAGATCATCTATTAAAAACCTAGCTCAATAAACATAAATAGCACAACAATATGAAAAGAGGTTACAACATTAAAAGAATGAAATAGCTTAACTGTGACTTGGCCTTGATATCACTGTTGAACCGAAGTCAAGAAGTTAGCCTTCCATCACCATCTTTAAACACTCACCATCAACCATCCTCTCCATTGCCACTATCGGTGTTGAAGAATGAAGAAAAATTGAAGAGAAAATGAGAGAAAAATGTTTTCAACTATGTGTGTCCCTGATATCCACTCTGCCATCACAAACTTTTCCTTATATACTAAAATTTAGATTTAAACTGAGGGACAACTGGCATTAATAGGCACACCAAGCATTAATAAGACACCAGGTGAAAACCACTCCCGTAAGTTAATTCTCACTAGTGTAAGAACACACCTTATATCCATGCATGGCATTGTACGACCATATAAGGCCTTCTTTGAATCGCACATAACCCTCTCACGGTTGTGAGAGATCTCTGACAGTTGTGAGAGGTGTTACATATAGGCAAAAATTTCTCATGGCCATACGATCCAATATATTTCGTGAGACTTCTCCTTTCTTTGTTCTTCACTTGACATTCTATCTTGCCTCTTCTTCATTCAATCCTGTTTTTTCATGCTCTATGAATCAATAGAATATGAAAATTGACAAGATGGCTTCAATGGACATGCTTTCAGGTCACTTTAGCTTCTTCACTTTTTAGTTGTACCTAAGATCAAATATGAGCTAAAGTGAGTATCCTAGGCATTTCTAAGGAATTTTTCACTAAGTGTAGTATATCAAATGAGTCAACATTTAAACGCATATCAAGTTCACCATACTTAGCTTTTGACCGTCCTTAGGTAAATCGTCAAAATCAAAATCACAAACCAAAATTTTTATTCATTTTCCATATTTCCTCAGAATAGATAACCATAAGTAAAGATGAATGACTTTCAAAAACTAAAGCAATAACTCAACATTCAAAGCTTCTACTTATGATCGATCAACATTCATCACCCTTAGAAACTGAGTAATCTAGAGGTAGACTTAGACAAAAGGTGTTTAAACAATATATTTTCATGGGTACACTCAAACACCATTCATAATCACAACAATCCATAACTTTGCATATCATTCATTTCTCCAACAATAAAAGTCATATACATAACCATGAATCAAAGGATTTTTCTAAGGTTTTAACGTAGGTAAGGGTAAGGTGAGATGTATTTTGGCTGATGTAATGTAAAAACCATCAAGCTAGTGAAGCAAAAGTAACACTCAATGAGAGATCAAATGCGTAAGTTAACATTCATTCAAAACTGGGTATCGTCAGCTAAGAAGAATGTAACAACTATGTTTCATAACTCAATTCAGCTCTCACTCTATAAGCCATATGAACATAAGAAAAAAAGTTTCTTCATCCAAATCAACATCCTCCTCATATGCAATATATTCAAACACCCAATCAATACAACTTAAGGAGGATAGACTATTAATTAACAACTTTTCACAACAATTGTTTTTCCTCCTTGATAATTTTATTCAAACTCACTTTTTTTTCTCTCTTATTTTTCAAAAAATACAAGTGATAGAAGCTACATCAATATAGGATTCATAACATGGAATTTTAACAAATATAACCAACCCACATGTATGCATACCCCTACACTTAGGCTTTTGTACAATCACATTTATTAAGAATTAACAAATGCTCCATTAGCTTTAAGGCTTGAGTTGGGAATTTGGTTAGGTTCATGTAATATGGTTTATATAAAAGCCAAGGCTAATAAAGCTCAAAGGGAGTTAGGAAAGGATATTCATATAATTAGGTAGTCTATTTGGCTAATGTAGCTTGTAATCAACAAAGAATGCCTCATCATTTTCATAAAAGTGCATCTAATAAAAAATGTGATCTTAAATAGCAAATTAAAAAACATTAAGGACATATATGTCATGAAGGTCACATATAAGAAAAGACAGTAAGACTGATATGAATATGTCAATCTAATATAGCTCAAAACCATATTGGTTTTGCCACTAGTCACTGCTCTTCTAAGAATAATGCACATTAACCAATCACATGAGAAAAAGTACATGTTAATGTCGGCATGGATTTTTTAATCAATTCACACTCTATTTATGATT
The DNA here is from genome assembly GCA_025504915.1 of Erythroxylum reticulatum. Lineage (NCBI taxonomy): Eukaryota > Viridiplantae > Streptophyta > Magnoliopsida > Malpighiales > Erythroxylaceae > Erythroxylum > Erythroxylum reticulatum. The sequence continues at coordinate 8,116 of JANSVA010071779.1, read as the reverse complement.
ACATAATCTTAAAAGCAATAGAAAACAAGAAATTTTTTTATTTTGTTTGTTTGATTTTGAAAACTACCTAAGAAGTCACATAAGCTACAATTAAGCTAAAAAACATACATAAAAACTAATATACCCTACCCTCACACTTAAAACTTACATTGTGCTCAATGTAAAATCAAATGTAAGAAATGAAGCAGTCTACGAAAATAGTAAATGTGAAAATGTAAATAACAAAAATTAACTTCCCTTGAGTTGCCTTCCAAACAACGACTTCATTTATCATCATTGGCTCGACCTCCTTTTATGTGATCAAGTGACACTAATCACATTCTCAATCATCAACACCTTTAAATCTTCCATTTGGAAGCCTTCATAGTACGTCTTCAAACGATGACCATTAATTCTCAATGTCTTGTTAGTTTTGAGACTTTGTATCTCTACTACACTAAAAGGAAAGACATGAGTGATAACAAATGGACCAACCCATCTAGAATGTAACTTACTAGGAAATAGTTTGAGCTTTAAGTGATATAGTAACACTTTTTGGCCCACTAAGAAGCTTTTCCTCAAAATCATCTTATTATGGAAAGCCTTCGTCTTCTCCTTATATGTCACTGCGTTCTGGTAGGAATCATTGCTCATCTCCTCCAACTCTTGACGCTGTAACTTCCTATACATTCCCTCTTCATCTAAATTTATGTTACATCTTCTGATAGCCCAATATGCCTTGTGTTGTAGTTCCATCAGAAGATGACATGGAATCCTGAACACCAATCTTGTTTTTTTATAAGTCATTTTCTAGTATTATGGTATAATCTTTCCTATTAGTTTACACAATTTTCTCTAGGGTTAATTTGATTTCTCAATTTGAGACTTTAGCTTACTCATTTGCTTAGGGATGGTAAGAAGTGGAAACTTCGTATGTGATGTGATATTTTCTAATCATTTCTTCCATCACCAGTTCCAAAAGTGGGTTCCTTGGTCACTAATGATAGATTTTGGTATCCCAAACCTAGAAAAGATGTTAGCTTTAATAAAATCCGCAACAACCTTCGCATCATTAATTTTGGTGGCTTTCACTTCCACCCATTTACATAATCTACTACAAGTATTATATAAGTAAAGCCAAAAGACAAAGGGAAATGTCCCATAAAGCCAATGCCTGAAATATAAAAAATTGCACAAAAAATAAAAGGTGTTTGTGGCAATTGATCCTTACGGGATAGGTTTCATGACCGTTAGCATCTATCACAGGATTTGCAGAAGGTATATACATCTTTGAACAATGTTAGCCAGTAGAAGTCGTTCTTTAAAACTTTACAAGATTTTCTTTTCACTCCAAAATGTCCTCTGCACACGTATGAATGGCAGAAGGCTAAGACTGATGATGCTTTATTTTCCTATACACACCTCCTGATAACTTGATTTGCATAGTGCCTGCAAAGATACAAGTCATCCCATACGTAATATTTCACTTCACTCGGTAGCTTATCCTTTTGAGCCTTTAACAAACCAATAGGTAATTCGTTAGTAAATAAAAAATTGATAATGTCTGCATACTATGGTGGTGTCAAATCGGCAAAAAATAATTGTTCATACTGAAAGGTTTCTTGCACAGGGATATCATCTTCTTCCTTTATCAAACAGATGAGTTGGTCCGCCACCATATTTTCTGCCCCTTCTTATCTTTGATCTCTAATCGAATTCCCAAAGGAGGAGAATCCATCTAATCATCCTTCATTTTGTTTCTTTCTTTGTGAGCAAGTATTGTAAAGTTGTATGGTTAGAATAAACAATCACTTTAGCACCAAACAAATACAATCAAAAATTTTCTGAAGTAAAAACTACATATGAGAGTTCTTTTTCAGTAATTAAATAATTCAATTGGGCTGGTTTTAGGGTCTTGGAAACATACTAGATGGCATGGAAAGATTTTCCTACTCTTTGTCCTAAAACTATCCCTATTACGTAATTACTTACATCACGCATGATCTTGGAGGGTAGGTTCTAATCTAGTGGTTGAATCACTGGTGGGGATGTCAAAAGCTCTTTAAGTTTATTGAATGCTTCCTTACACTTGTCATCAAACTCGAAAAAGAAATCTTGTTAAAGAAGCTTGCATAGTGATGCGGTTATCTTCGAAAAGTCCTCAATGAAACTTTGATAAAAACCCGCATACCCAAGAAAAGAACGCATTTCCCTTATAGTAGAAGGGTAAGGTAAAGAAGAAATAAGATCAAGTTTAGATTTATCTACTGCAATACCCCTAGCAAGTATAATATGGCCACAAACTAGACCTTGATCCACCATAAAATGACATTTTTCGCAGTTCAACACAAGGTTAGTTTCTATGCGTCGTTCCAAGATAATGGCAATATTTTTAAGACATTCATCTAAAGAAGATCTATATAGACTAAAATCATCCATGAATACTGATAGCCTACTGCTAACTACTAAATAACAAATTTCTAACTATCAAACTATACAGAAAATGGTGAGCTAGGGTCAAACAACAGAGAGATGGGATGTAAATTCCATTTCAAATGTTATAACAAAAGAAAACAAAACACCCTGAATTGATGAAGAAGAGATAGCTAATATGCAATGAATGTAATTAAAAAGACAAGCACAGAGCAACTTTAGAAAAGTCTAATAACAATGGTAAAGATGTGGGCGGGAGATATATTTGAGATTCTAGGATGTTCATTAATCCTTGAATCTAAATAAATGGTACACTCATCATGGTGTTAGCCTATGGACTTTATTAAGCTCTAGAATCGTTAATTTCTCTAAAATAGGTAAAACTAATAAGCTCTCAGATTGCCTCCGATCTTCTTTATAACTTAGAATAGGCTCTCTAAGTTCAATATCAAAGAAGCATTAAGCACTAAGAAATAACTAACTTAGGCCACCTACTCATAAGCTCGGAACGTCTAACCTAAAGGTATGGGATCATAGATTCGTTAATTAAGGATCCTAACAAATTCAACTAAAGTATTACTAGTTTTGGGAATCACTATAGACTATTACATATCACACGCTCGACCCTAGCTTTCAAATTAGAAAATTACCTAAAGGGTGATCAAGCCTACAAGCAATTCCTAATTCATGACATTTGTTCTGAATCTTAAACCAACCTAGACCTATAAGTACCAATTGAAAACAATTTCAACTTCATTCTTATAATTTCCATCCCTTCACCTTTACAATATCTCCAAACCCCTAAGTAGTCTAGCGACACATGTTCATATCAAGCAAAATAGAAATTAAATAAACAAAACTCATACTTACTCAAATAAAACTAAGGCTAGAAATTATAAACGAAGTAGTAAAAACCAAAATATAATATTAACTTAATAGAAATCAAAACTCTTTATGCTAATAAATAACCAATCATAACCCAAATTACAAAATCTGAACTAACTATGTCAAAATAAAAATTCCAACACATATAACTTGCAAAAAAAACCCAAATTAATTGATTATAAACCTAAGAACATGAATAGATCCTAACTGTTGAAAATTAATTAATCAAAAGCATCACAAATAAACCAAAACCCAAAACATAAACCATTAAATCTCTGAATACCTAATAAATTTAGATCTATAAAAACACATAAATAAACTCAAGCAACCAAGATTAAAACTAGAAAATTGTAGGAATAAGCATCCGTTAATATATCAAAAAGGTTCATCACAAAATTCATTAGTTTCAATTATAAATTCCATCAAATATTCATTATAGGTGTAAAAACATGATTAACACTAAGAAAGCTCTAAACTAATGGAATGAATAGATTAAGAGATATGATGATAAAGCGTTGAAAATGAAATAAACTAGATAAGGATAAAGAAAATGGTAAAAACTTCTTTGCTCCTTCCTTCTCTCTTCTTCTTCTCTCTTCTTGAAGTTTTCCAAAAGTGGCAAATTGTATAGCCTCCCTCTAGGTCCTCTTCTCTTTCTTTATGTACTATGTACCATTTAGGGTAAAACCTAGGATTTTTGTCTGCCTTAAAATTCCAAAAATCCCTTCAAAAATTTAAGTTCAGAAGGTCGTCTGCATCTGTCTGCGTATAGGCCACGATCATAACCTTTAGTGCACGATCGTAGCCAGTTTATCTACTTTCTATCACGATCGTGACTGCCTCCCTACTATTGTGGCCAGTTTATCTACTTTTTGTCATGACCTTTAGTGCACAATTGTGGCCAGTTTATTAGTTTCTGTCACGATCGTGGCCTTGTGATCAAGCTTCTGCCATGGTTATGGCATATTTACCATAATCGTGCCCCTGGTTTATTTCCCAGTTCTTCTCCAATTCTCCTCCAAATGTCCTTAATCGTTTCTCCTCCATGGATGGCTCTCCAAACTTTGTCAAATTTCTTCCTTTTAGCATATATTTGTGTTCACTCCTTTAATCTCTATGTAAACACAAGATGAACAGAAATTGAGTATTTAAATGGACACAAATTGAGTATTTAAGCACAACAATAGGATTGAAAAGACATTGAAATGCATAAGAAAATATAAGACGATTCAATCCTATCAAATACCCCCACACTTGAACTTTTACTTGTCCTCAAGCAATTTAGAAATATCCAATATATTCTGTCAATTTGTTTTCAAAGAAGATCGAGCATATGCAATCCTTAAAACTTCAACAAACTCAAGTATTGAGCTACTATATATATCATAATCTTTTTATCAATGCACCTAAACAAATTCAAAGGTATACACCATGGATCAAAGTTAAAATAAATCTAAGATGCATTTTCCTCACGATGTTCACTCATTTCAGTCAAGTTTTTAAAGTCAATGTTTCACTCAATACTCCTGCTAAAGAGACTACACTACCATAGGCTTGCAATTTCACCAAATTTCTACCACATAGATTACATGCCATCATGATTCAAAAAAGGGCTTTTACTTAAGGTTGCAATGTGGTTTAGGTTAAGGAAAGGGAAAAAGGTTAAAGGGTAGCTCATAAGTATTATCAAAGTGCTAAGTAAGAAGGGAAAACCAAACACAAATTCTAAGATATGCATATAATAGCACAAACCACAACTACGCATCACTAACTAATGCTGCTATGTTTCCTTTAACAGTAGAAATAAAGACACTTTTAATCAATATTGCCAAAAACAAAGATGCTTTTCTTTTTCTTTCTCTTTCTCTTTTTCTCTTTCTTCTTCTTCTCTTTTTAATCTTTCGGAAAACATTAAAACAATAAGGAAATAATAGCAGCATAATTCAATAAGGTTATAAGTAAAAGTACCTCTCGAAACTTCTCAAAATTGAATACAAAATAAAAGCCCCTAAATCATATATATCAAATGCTCACTCATTACTTCATTAAACTTATGACAAGGTAGGGCTAATGGGTTTTTGGGTTTTAATGTAAGGTGCTTAATTTAAAAATAAACAAGGTTAAAGGCTTAAAGGGATTGGCAAAGGGAAAATGAGTTGGTGGGGCATTTAAGCTAAAGGTTCAAAACAAAGAAGGCTTTATTCATTTCCTTAAAGCATGCAGCTCGTGGTTTCAAACCGGTTCAATGCAAGTTCTGAAGGTAATCTTCCTAAGGGAGCATAAAAAACAACAAATAAACATAATGGCTATAAAATGCAGTCATATAGGCTTAAAACCTTGTATGTGTTTATATGAAATTCCATCAAAATTTCATGCATTACCTAATCACTCGAGTATCAACCTATTGCCTGATTTTATGTAATTAACTACTTCAATCAATCCATATGATTCACCTTCCACTCAAGTTGTGTTAGATCCTGTTTTTGGAACCCAAACATTCGGAGACAATTTATAGAAAATAGTACTTGCCCTAACTATACTAAACCTATTTTGGGGACACCGGAATAACCCCCAATATGGGTGCCGAATTTGGGCATTCTTTGGGGTAGCTTAAAAAGAGGATTTTAAGATCTGCCACTTTCATGAAGACCGTGAAGACAGAATCTATCGTCTGAAGAGTCAAAATGGACCATACGATGGTATTAGATGAACAGTAAATAGAGGAAAAAATCTTGGTCATAAGAGCAGAAAGCAGACGAAACGACGGACAACCGAAGCGAAGAGGGTAGACGAAACAAAAGAGATAGACGAAGCGAAGGGGAAAATGAAACAATTGGGACAAACGGAGTGGAGAGGGCAGATGAAGCAAATGAGACAGATGAAGCGAAGAGGGCAGAAGAAACAAAAGATAGGTGAAGCAAAAGTCTTAAGTTGAAGTAGGGTCAACTTAAGACGAAATAGAGTCTTAAGACGATGCGGGGTCAACTTAAGACGAATGACTTCATCACAAATGACATGTCTTTACAAACGATATATCATTAGAGATGATGCATCTTTACATAGGATGCATCCTTACAGACACAATGACGTCATCACAGACGATATGACGTCATTACAAATGATATATCTTTACAGATGATGCATCTCCTAAGACGAATGACGTCATTAGAGACGATATGTCATCATTATAGATGATACGTCTTTTACAGACGATACATCTTTACAGATGATGCATCTTTATAGATGCAATGATGACATCATAGATGATATGATGAAATTACAGACGATACGTCTTTCCCTTTATAAAGACCATCACTTTCGACTTTGAAGTCTAAAGTTTCTTTACTATAAATCGATGGAAAGTTGGACAATTAAACAATGAATTTTAGGGGATAACCTTAACTAGTTTAGCCTCAATTAGTCTAGTTTCCTCTTGGAAGTCAGCACACGAATTCTACATCCATGAAAGGCTTAGATCAAGAAAAATACATCTACCCAGAAACATGCACACTCCTAGGGACTTATCAACTTTTACACATTTACTAACAATCAAAAACTTATACTTAACTTCAATTACATTAATACATTCAGAACAAGGGCTTAACCCCCAAATATAACCTATACAAAATGCTCAATGCTTACATGTTTATGAAACTATCCCAAAAGTGAGCAAACTAACATAGTGACAAACGCTACTATCTTGGAAGTTTCCCAATTACCTTGCAAGGATCACTTATCTTCCTGATCTACACCTAAGGAGGGAATAATGGGGTGAGCTACACAGCTTTATGGCTAATATAGATATATATAGCCATTGCCAATTGGACACATATTCAAGCATATGTATATGTATATCTAGCAATTCTAACATTCTTACTTTGGTCATGCAATTTAAACATTGATCAATTTAATTCAATGATAATACACATCATAACTTCAGCCAATAAATATAATGCTCTATCATGCTCCATACTTGAACATATAAAGATGCAATGCACAACAAACGGCTCGAGGGTTCCATGAATATAAAATGGAGAAATCGAAGTTTACCCCATGAATAGAATAAGTCCAATTTTAGAGCTTATATGCCACAAGCGAGCAATTGGGAAAAGGCTCTTATCAACGTGCATATGACGAACAAAATAGTTCCACTCTCGTCCAAACACAAGCACATAATCATGCTCAAATCATTTTATGAAATGTTTTCATACTCTTTGATGCTCTTTCCTTTCATTTCGTTTATACAAAATTCCATGACCGAATATGAAGGCATAATATGATCACAATCACAATTCGATTTTTTATCCAAAAAATGTCTTACTTCTTTCCATGGATAACTTAAAACGCATCATAGTAATTCACAATTTAGCATTTTCATTTTCAAGCACATCACAGACACATACATAGGCAAGAATTTGCCCAATTACACAATAACTATAAATACATTACCCACCTAATATGCTTGCGAAAATCCAAGTCAAGCTTGCTTTTCCCTTTGCTCTTAGGTAGTATTTCCTTTGTCTCCTAAAACAACCAAGGGTTCATTTAAAACTAACATTCTAATATATATAAAGACTTTAGAAAAATCATTGAATTACAATAGTACAATGAAACCTAAGCTACCCACAGTCCATTTAGGTTACAAAACTTAAGATCTAGTTTAGAAACCCTAAAATTGATTGGGCTCTTCTAATCCATCTTCTTCCCATAAAAATTCTTTACTCTCAAACTCCTTCATTCTTAATACAACCCATTCCTTTAATAAAGCAAGGAAAAGATAGTTAACCTACCTTAACAAACTTGATTTCTCTTCTCTTCT
>JANSVA010071749.1:0-11886 GCA_025504915.1 Erythroxylum reticulatum | reverse complement strand
AAATCTTATGAAAAGTGAATTTGAAATGTGTATGATGGGTGAATTAAAGTTCTTTCTTGGTTTACAAATTAAACAAAATGAATAAAAATTTTTTATTCATCAACAAAAATATATTAAAGAACTTTTAGTCAAATATAAAATAGAGAATGTTAAACCAATGTCAACTCCTATGCATCCTTCAATCCTCTTATCTAAGGATAAAGCTAATAAGAAGATTGATCAAACTCTTTTCAGAGGAATTATTAGTTCTTTGCTTTACCTAACTACAAGCAGACCTAATATATTGTTTAGTGTTTGTTTGTGTGTAAGATTTCAAGCGGATCCTAGAGAATGTCATTATATTATTATCAAAAGAATATTGAGATACTTAGGAAGTTCTACTGATCTTTGCTTAATGTATGAGAAAGGTAAGGATTTCAAGTTGTGATGAAGATTATGCTAGAGATAGGATTGATAGAAAGAGTACAAGTGGAGGTTGTCACTTTTTGGTTATAATCTAATTTCTTGGTTAAGCAAAAGGCAAAGTTCAATTGCTTTATCTACTGTAGAAGCTGAATACATGTTAGCTGCAAGTTATTATTTACAGATGTTATGGATTAAGTATCAGTTGGAGGATTATTCTATCCAAGAAGATCAGATTCCAATCTTTTGTCACAATACAAGTGCTATTAATCTCTCAAAGAATCCAATACAACACTCAAGGGTAAAGCATATTGAAGTTAGACATCATTTTATAAGAGACTATGTACAGAGAGGGATCATAAATCTACAATTTGTTGAGAAAAATCAATAATAGGCAGATATCTTCACTAAACCCTTAAATGAAGACAAATTCAAGGAAATCAGACAAAACCTGAATGTAGTAATGTTAAGTGACCATTCGTCTGACACTCTATGATCCAGACAATTTGTTCAGAAGAAGCTGAAATGTCGTAAGTTTTCAAGTTAAAATAGTAATGCTAAGTTATGAATGGTAACTTTTCAAGAGTATGTATAAAATGGAAATCATCTCAAGATTCTAAAACACCTTACACTCCAGAATTTTCTTGAAAACCTTCAAAACTGACTTGTTTAAAATGTTCTTAACTAAGACGATCCAATACTCTATTCTAAACTTTAAATTCTTCTCATTTCATATGTTTATTGTTTTATATTCTAACCTCACTTCTTTAAGCAAAATACATTTATGTGTTTAGTGTTTATTTGGTTACAAATTAAAAATGTCAAAATCTCTTGTTTATGGGAGACTAGTCAATTTCACTTCCTTGAAGAAAAATCAGATGGATATCAAACCAGAGATTGAAGCAGCTGGTTGGAAAAAAATTTTCAACATCCGAGAGATGGTATATTTGAATGAAATATATGAGTTCTGAAAGAATGCAAAGGTGGTAGACAACTCTGTGGTATTGATGGTAGATGGGTTGTCGATAATAGTCACACAAGATTCTATTGAGAAGGCTATTAGGTGTCCAAGTATTGGAGCAAAACTATTTAACAATACAAAATGGATTGCTCAAAATCATATAGACAAAGCCAACATCAATTAAAAACTACATGGATCTAGTAATCTAGGAGTCTAGAATTCTTCAACCCTCATTCCAAAAGCTAGGGTTCTTCATTCACGTCTTCTACATTGTATCCTACCAAGAGCAGGATCAAAGGACATAGTGGTGACAATGAGTGATGAATATTGTTTGTTTTATCTACTTACTCACCAACCTGTTAATCTTCCGTTCTTGATTATGAAGGACATGATAAAGGCTAGGGAGGATTATTATTTGAAGAGTGGTTCTTTACCTTACGGTACACTATTAACAAGATTCTTCAAAAAATCTGGAATCCTACTTGCCAAAGGAAATAGAGTAAAGATGAATGTTAAGAGTGTTATTAATGCCTCTATTATTCATAAAATGGGAATCAAGACTGAAGCTAAAGTGGATGTAGATTTTACACTGAAAGCAAAGTCTTAGGGGGAGCTTTTAGTAAGACAAAGCAAGAATGAACATGTTCTGTCTAAAATACAAGCAAAATCTCAATCATTCGGAAGAATATCAACAAAGGAAAAGGTTAAACAATCATTTGATGTGCCAATACAAGTTAAGACGGTTCTAAAGAGGGAGGAAAGCAAGGTTCAACAACTTACTCATCAAGTGTCTTTAAAGAGGAAGGCTGAGACGCTCCAATCATAAAGTTCTAATTCTTGGTGGAGATTTTGAGAGTAAAAAGAAGCAAGAGCAACAATAGTAGCCTACCAAATCAACTGTCTCTATCCCTCAAATTCAATCACCACAGTCATCTAGAGAGACAGAGATAAAAAGGAAATTAGTATTTGAGAGGAAGAAGCCTCAACAACAACTCTTTTCCAAACCAGCAGAAAAATAAAAGAAGATGAAGCTAATTCAAAAGAAGGATTCTTCATCAGCTGTTCCACAAAAGACACAGACTGTTAATCACCAGCTAGTACTTTACAACCCTCCTCAATCGATAAAGAAAATGGATTTGAAAATGAAGGTCATAGAAGAATTAACACCTGACCAAAACGAAAGTTCAATTATCATCAGAGAACCTTCTAAACAGACAATCAAGGTTCAAGTTGAGCCTATACCAGTAAACGATCAGATGATACATCTTCTAAGTCATGAAGAATGAAGACTATATGGTATTCTGCGAGATGAAAAGTTAAAACCATATCTAATGAAGATTACAAAAGATCGTTATACAATCTATCCGATAACAAGCAGAATGACAATCAATATTGTACCAAATGTACAACCAAGATGTCCAAAACTAGTAATAAACGAAGGAAAAGGAAAGAAGAAGATGTTTCCTGAAGGGTATCAAGATGATCTCACAGTAGAACAAATTCAAGTGGCAGTGAAGAACATAGACAATGCATGTCATGCAGCTCAACCTATAGGTGTCTATGTATCATATCACATATCAAGGACATTAGGAAGTCAAATTGGAGTATATACCAAAGACAAAAGTTTCAAGGTAGTTGGCAAAGTTTTAGAAGGAAGGTACATAAGTATCACAATTGAGGGTATCAATTTTAACTTAGAAACCTTTGTGCATTTAATCATTCATTTAAGATCCTTAGGTTTCATACCTTCAATTAAAAATGTTTTACACCTTCTTGGGCAACGAATTTAAAAACTACCCAAACCTGATGATCTTGATATCTCTAAAGGAAATCAAACCCTCAAATTAACCTCAATCAAAATCATAGAATTAGACGATTCACCTAGAAAACCATTTGTTTTTTAACACCCTCATCCACTTAGTGAAATACTACAAGATGCTACTATTAATTCGGAGTTCTTGAAGAATTTCATCAATTGGACTGAAGTTAGTCACAAGCAGATGGAAGTTCAGGAAGCCTTAGCTAAAAACATTGAGGAAATTCATACTAAGGTTGATGAGCTAGGTGATGCAGTGGGTGATCTTCATAAGGAACCATCACTTCTACGTGTTTTAATATAACAAGACCTCAAGACAATCTGCATTAATATTCAATACATGTATTCTGAAATTCTGAAGCGTCTAAAATGAACTATTTTTTTATTAATAAAAAATAGTGGAAGAATAGTGGAGAACATTAGAAAGCATTCATTGTATATGTTATGCATATCTTGTGTATTGCTTTATTTGTTATTCATCTGAACATTATTTATTATTTGTTTGAATATTATTTTATCTGCTAATATTATGATTATTTGTTATCATCAAAAAGGGAGAGATTATTAAGTCAAGAAGACTTCACTTCTTCTATTAATTTTTATGAAAATCAAATAATAATAATCATAGAAGTGTGTGAGTTGTTTTGATGAGTTTGTTAAATGCACGCAAATAAATGTAAGTGACACAAATTGTCAACTCAAGACGATACTTATGACTCAAGGTCAACTCATGATGATACTTAAGTAAAAGCTAAACAAGATAAAGCGTCTTAAATAGACCAAACAAAGTACAAATTTCTTAGTATAAGACACCAGACGAAGCATAATACCGGACGAAGCAAATGAAAAATATTCTAGAAAATCAGTCAGTTAGTTAGTTAAAGTTAGTTACAGGACTCAACTAATAACAGTTTTTAGAAGATTCAAGAAACAGATTTCTTAAGAAGACAGTTGAAGATTTATGTTATAAATAGTAGTTACAGTCGTAAACTAAATACACATAATACAAGAGAGAAAATTTGATTGTACGAAACATACTTAGAGAAATTATGTATTCTAGTGCAAAAGAAAGAGAGCAAATACATCTGTAACGTGAAGCTCAAACAATATCTTTCCAAGGGAAAGAAAGGCTAAAGCCTGGAGAGGCTAAGGAAGCAGATAAAGAATACTTTATGAGAGAGACCTGAGGAGGCTCTACAAGTGTAGAAATAATACTTATAACGTTGAAGGATATAGTGAAATCTCAGACAAACTCTAAGGATTAGACATATCCCAAGGTTAAAGGTGAACCAGTATAAATCGCGGTGTCATATTCTCTAACCCTTATCTCTTTAATTTTCTTGTTGTTAAAAGAATAAATAATAATCTTCGTTGTTGCCTTACTCATCAAATTAAGTGAATTGGTTTGTAATCATCTTAATTTGTAAAGAAACTATGAGTTAAACATCAAAATCATGTGCGATATTTGTAGGTTCCCATCTTCTATTATTGATTAGCACGATGACTTTCACGTTTCTTTCTATTGGAATGAGCTTAGTGGTTTAAAGAAATTCAACACTAAAAATGCCCACATCAGTATCATAAGAACCTATGAGCACTTGTTATTGCACAAATTCATGTGTTAATTAGTTTTTGATAAATCAGAAACTAATAAGTGCTCAATAAAGGAACTTTTCCTATTGTGGTACATTGATCATAACATCCTAATATGTAACGCCACAGATGTTCTAAATGTTATTATTGCAACTCTACGTAAAATGAGCAACAATTTAGGTATAGGGTACTTCGTTTCTGCCATTGTTAAGTATTATGGCGTGGAGGTTTAACTGTCCATCTACCAAATTTTCTAAATTATCATCATCTGTGGTGTGCTAAAATCCTTAAGTCGCATAACATGGAACTTCATGATATCAACCAAAAGACTTATGTGAAAACTAGGGCTAGTCAGGTGAGTTTGAGCATAGCACCACCTAAGTAGGCAGAAGAGGACTCAACTAGTGAGGAGTCTGAAGAGTAAGAAGATATCGATGAATTGGGTTGAAAGAAAGTGCTCAATAAAATCTCTGCGAATACTAAGGTAATTATAGATATACTTGCAAAGAACTCTACAATAATGAAGGAGACGACCTGAACTCAACTATGTCAAATTGGGGATATACGTCGTACCCATCATTACTTTGAGGCTCAAGGCATCCAACTGCCACTTCCAATACCATCCCCGCCTCCATCACCATGAGGCTTTGTGTCTGACCCTTTTTCTTTTTAAATTTAGTCCTTCTTTTATTCTTTTTTACTTTAATTTATGGTTTTTATTGCCATGCTTGTTTGTTTGCCTCCATCTCACATTAAGGACAATGTGTTACTCAAGTATGGGGAGGGTTATGTGTTTTACTTTGAATGTGAATTTTGCATATTGTATGATAGTTTGTTAGGTTGCATTTTATGAATTGTGTGCATATCAATGACTTAGATGGACTGAAATTGAATTAAATTTGAACATAGCCTATTAAGTTGTGAAGATTCATTAACTCGTAAAATTAGTGCATTGGGTTCTTTCGCTAAATATGCAAGTTAATTAGGATTTAGTGTGAGTTTTTCACCCTCTAAATTATCACACTCATTCATAATTTTATCTATTTCGACAAAAGTAGCTCTGCTAGTATTTTTCATGAAAATGAGTCGCTTAAGCAGCAAGGTAGGCAATAAATAAATTAAAATTTTAAAAAAGTTGTTTAATTTCAAATAAATAAATAGTTCGCTGGCCTTCGGATTATGAATAGAGCTAGTAGCTAGTTAAGAACGTGATGTAGCTAAGTAACTGGATCAATGCGCATCACAAATGTGTGTCTTCACGTCAAAAGACTATAATGATGTTTCAACCAAGCAGCTTAATAAAAAAACATGACTTAATCGAGTAATCGGATTGACATTCATCACCATTGTTTGCCTCTGAATAAAAGACTAGGTCCACGTTGAATAAAAAAATGTGTTTTCTAATAAAACCTAGCAATCTTTTAAATAGCTTAACTTTTCACGAACACATATTTAGGAGTAGTTACAGAGTTTGAATGAACAAAGTATTATTAATGTGTGTGTACAATTGAAAAGGGTGAGTAACTTGACATTTGAGTTTTGATTAATATATATGTTTAGTCCAGAACCCCTATATGCAGATTTTGTATGTTAATGATTTGAAATAAATTGAATGATTGTGTTTAAAGTTAATTTTATTTTATGAAGTTGAATTCATTGTCTCATTATTGCATTATGTGCTTTGTGATTTTGTGTGTTTGTTATTTTTGTTTGCTTGAGGACAAGGAAACGTTTAAGTGAGGGGATGTTGATAAGTGTAAATGGCATCATGTTTTAAGGATTATTGTGATATGTATTTAATTGTTAATTTAATCGTTTTGTATGTGTTTAGGTTATAATTATGTTAGTTTGCTAATTATTGGTGTTTAAGTGTTTTTATGGGTTAGTACAAGTCTTTGAGCTTAAATATTATGTTTTTAAGGTACTCGTTGTGTTTGTAGTATTTAAGGGTCAACATCAAAGAATGGAGAAGTTTCGGAGACATTCGAACCTAAACAATGGCCCAACAGGTCACGATCGTGATAGAAACACTAAAGTTGGCCCATGATCGTGGCCTACATGCCAAGATTGTGATAGAAGGCTCAGATGTGGCCCGTGATCATGGCATGAGTGGGCCAAATGCACAGATACTCAAAAATGTCAAATTTAGAGGGATTGTTTTGACCTTTTGGACCACAAAAAAACCCTAGGGCTATTTAGAACACAAAAGATATTTAAAAAACAAGACAACGATGCAAAAAAAAGTTTTTGACATCAGCCATCTTGAAGAAAACCTAGAGAGAATTCATTGAGAGATTGAGAAAGAGAAGAATGAAGAGAGAAGTGGAGAAGAAGCTGACTCGACATACTTCCCAGATAAGGATTTTCTCAACGTTGCTACCTCCCATCATCCGTTCAGATCATATTTCTTATGTATTTTCCATTTTTATTATTGTATAGAATTATAATAACAGTTTGACAATAGGATTTTGAATGTTAAGATGTTTTAAACTTACCTTCAGATGTTTGTCTTTGAATTAATGAAATTTGATTGTTTATGTGTTATTGGATTTGTTGTGTTTTAATTCTAGACGTGCATAATTTGATAATAAACTGAGAGGGTAAATCGAATGAAAAATAATTAAATTATGTTGGAGTTAGGTGATTTAATAAAATAAGAATTAAATCAAATTAGTAATTGTAGGAAGAGAGATCTTGCATAGGTTCCCGATAATTAATTGGACAACTTCAGATCTAATTAGGGTTTTGGATAGATTGTTAATCGAGAGATTCCTATTTTCATAATCTGATTAGGATTTATAATTTAAGGTTAATGGTTATAACTTCAGAGAGAGTAATCAGCCCCAAGATTTTCTAGAACCAATAACTGATAATTCATATTCAAATAGGTTAGTGTTAAGGATAGGTAACCCTTTCTCTTAATTGATAATTCACTAAGGTTGATTTTTTGGTGTGTGCTGCAATTGCTAAATTATTAATATTTTTGTGATTAATTCTTGAATTGTTTTGATTGAGCAAATTGAATTATCATTTTAGTTTCATTATATTTTGAATTTCGGTGATTTATTTTGGCCTTAGATTTTAAGATTAGATTATCTCTCATCGTGGGATCGATACCCTAGGTACTATACGAACGAACCGTGCGCTTGCAAATTATCGAGGGCATTTATTAAAACTTAAAGACATCAAACACTCAATCATCTACTGTTTTGGAAGAAACTTGATCGATCTTTCTCGATCATCTACTGGTTCAAAAGAAATTTGATCGATCTTTCGTTAACTCTTTATGGCTGGTCTAGTTTCCTAACACTTTTTATTAATCAAGAGGTTATAAGAACATGGCTATATTGGTGCACCATTTAAATTCTTTAATTGACTTGAAGATATGGATGGTTTTATTGAACTAGTTCGTGAATGCTGTGATAATAAGGTGTTTGGTTTTAAGGGTTACTAACTGATGATGAAGTTGAGGCATTTGAAGGGTGCTCTTAAGAACTTTCTAACAAGTAGAAATAACACTATTCAAACTCTCAAGGATAAGTTACTTCTCGCACAATAGAACTGCCATGAATATCCATATATTGATTCATATAGATTGGTGGAGACGCAATGTCTTCGAAACTATCTTGATGCTCTTACTTTCCACAGATCGATTCTCAAGTAGAAGTCATGGCTAAATTTGTTGCACGATGGAGATAACACAAATAAAATCTTGACATAACACAAATAAAATCTCCACACTGTATGATGTTGATGGTTGGGAATATATTAAACAACACCAATTACTCCACTAGCTGCAGACCACTTCATAAATCTTATGGGTATTAACTATGTTGTTTCTCCTAGTATCAATGCCCTTCATTTGTTTGAATTAAATATTAATGACCATAATATCAAGGAGTTTTTGATCACCCTTTTCCCTGTAAATGATATACTCATAATCCCATTCCCTCAAAATCACCTGGTTTGAATGGGTTTAATACATTATTCTTCTAGAAAACATAGACTATCACCGGTGAGGTTTTTATTCAAGTTGTCCTTGATTTTTTTGAATCGTCCAAGCTTCTCTATGAAATAAATCATACATATGTTTGCCGTGTTCCAAAAAAATTAGCTCCATATCGTGTTTGACTTTTGACTTATTTCCTACTATAATATCGTTTATAAGGTTATAATAAAGCTACTAGTTGAATGTCTAAAATTGGTCCTAATTGTTATTATGAGCAATGCACAAGAGGCTTTTATCCCGGATCGAAACATTGATGATAACATTTTGTTGATCCAAGAGTTGCTTAAGGATTATCAATCTGGGAAAAAAATTAACAACTGTTTATTAAGATAGATTTCTTCAAGGCCTTTGATATAATCAGCTAGAAGTTCATTAGGATTTTCTAAAGGCATTGCAACTTCTACAACAATTTATCAATTGGATTATGATCTATATTCAGACTCTATCCATGAGTGTATTAGTTAATGGACAACCACCCTCTTTTAAAATTGGAAGAGGCATACATCAAGGAGACCCCTTGTCTTTATATCTCTTCACACTAGTAATGGAGGACTTCTCCAAATTATTGTGCAGACTTATTTCATGTAATAAGGGCTTCAAGTTCCATTATAAGTGCAAAGAGTTAAACATCACACATCTAATATATGGTGATGACTTGATTCTGCTATGTGATGCATATATTCACTCTATTCGGCTTATGATGAATGCTCTTAAGCTGTTCTCTTAATGTTCTAGGCTACGACACAATATAACTAAGAGCAACATTTGTGTATCGACTTATGTATAGATTTTGGATGAAATTATATAGTTAACAGGCCTTCAAAATATTTTGACAACATTTAGCTATCATGGTGTCCCTATATCAACGCACAAACTTAAATTTCAAGATTGTTCCCCACTTATTGAATGTCTTAAAGCTCACGTGATGGCTTGGCAAAATCGGTATTTATTATATTCAGCTAGAGTCACTTTAATCACTTTGGTACTCTCAAACCTTCTCCTTCACTTTCACTAGCTAGCAAACATTGCAACACTAAGAAGAGCTATCAAGGAGATGGATCGAGTCATGAAAATGTTTCTATGGTCTGGACAATTAGGCAACTCAAAGAAGGAAAAAATAAAGTGGAGTAAAGTCACCATACCAAAAAAAAAGGAGAACTTAGGATTATCTCGATAGCTAATATATAAAGAGTTCTAATGAGTAAGAGATTATGGAGGTTATACGCAGATAAGAAGGCTTTATTTGGATAAAATGGTTACATAGATACTATTTCAAGAACTTGAAATTTTGGCAAGTTTATTTCACCTCAGCTGGCACTCATATTTTTAAACAACGGATGAAGATGAGGGAGCTCCTATATCCCTTCATAAAGCATCGAATTGGAAATGGTGAAAGAATTTGGTTATGGTTCGACAGTTTGTTAGGTATAAGTCCAATCATACAACAATCTCTCCTTCAGTAATTAAAAACTAATTACCAACACACCTTAAGGTCTCCTCTCTGATTACAAATGGAGAGTGGCAGGGTGAGTTTAGGGGCTTTTCCATCTTATTTCCATATCTTCCCCTACTGATGTCATTGCATAACGAGGACTCGATTTTATGAATGTTGAACCATAATTGTATTTTCACCAACTGATCATATTTCCAACTATTTCATAGCAGCCACACATCTGTCCTATAGTCTGATTTACTTTGGATAAATACCATCATCATAAAACCCTCATTCATCACCTAGTTAGCAATCAAGAATCATCTTCAAACCTTGAGACAATGGCATGGAACTATAGGCAATACAACATGCATTCTTTATAAATGAAGTAATGGAGGATAGAGATCATCTTTTCTTCCTCTGGAGCTATACCAAAGTGATTTGGAGCCCAAATACTTCACATGTTACGTGCAGGTAATTGCCGATACACTTGGGAACATGCTTTACAATGGATTGTATGCAACTCTAAGACTAGGTGCATCTCTCTATAAAGTTGCTTTTACACTAATCATCTACACAATTTGGAAGGAGTGAAATAATTTTTGATTCATAAACACGAGGGCAGACAAATACCCATTTACCAACCAGATTGTAAACTTGATACGAGAGCACATCTTGGCCAAACAATTGCAGCTCACTCTATCATCCGATATTCAACACCGATGGCATTTCTAATTTATCCTAGCTCGTTTGGCTGCTCTTCTTAACTATTTGTTTAACTATTTTTTGTAATATGTAGATGAGTCTAATCACTATGAACCCATTGTAATATAAGTAATATAAGTAATACACTTTTCAATTTCCGAAAAAAAAATCTTATACTAGCTTCTATTAAGTCAAGAAGATTTCACTTCTTCTATTAATTTTGATGAAAATCAAATAATAATAATCATAGAAGTGAGTGAATTGTTTTGTGGAGTTTGTTAAGTGCGCAGACAAATGTAAGTGACACAAATCGTCAACTCAAGATGATACTTAAGTAAAAGCTCAATAAGACAAAGCATCTTAGATAGACCAGACAAAGTACGAAGTGCTTAGTCTAAGACACCAAACAAAGCATAACACTAAATGAAGCATAAAACTAGACGAAGCATAATACCAGATGATACAAATGAAAAATATTCTAAAATGACAGTCAGTTAGTTAGTTGGAGTTAGTTACAGAATTCAACTAATAATAGTTTTTAGAAGATTCAACAAACGGATTTCTTAAGAAGACAGTTGAAGATTTAGGTTATAAATAGTAGTTATAGTTGTAAACTAAATACACACAATACAAGAGAGAAAATCTGATTGTACAAAATATACTTACAGAAATTATATACTTAAGTGCAAAAGAAAAGGAGTAAATATATCTGTAACGTGAAGCTCAAACAATATCTTTCCAAGCAAAAGAAAGACTAGAGCCTAGAGGGTAAGGAAGCAGATAAAGAATACTTTGTGAGAGAGACCTGAAGAGGCTCTGCAAGTGTAGAAATAATACTTGTAACGTTGAAGGATATAGTGAAATCTCAGACAAACTTTGAGGACTAGACGTAACCCAAGGTTAAGGGTGAACTATTATAAATCACACTGTCATATTTTCCAACCCTTATCTCTTTAATTTTCTTATTG
>JANSVA010071689.1:0-11889 GCA_025504915.1 Erythroxylum reticulatum | reverse complement strand
TATGTATGAAGTATTTTTTTATATAATATGTATGAATTTTATTATTTAATAAATTAAAAATAACTTATAATTACATAACTTAAAAAAATTTATAAGGTCACGGTTAAATATTTAATTTTTCAAAAATTAAAATTTTGACAATAATAAAAATAGAACAAAAATTAAATTTTATAAAAAATTTACAAATGATTTGTGCATAATTCATATGCATAATATACTGCTGCGATGTATGACACAATTAATTAATTATAATTAGGCATAAATTGACTTGCAAAAATTAATTAATGTATATGAAGCTTAGAGAGCCCAATGCTATGGCCGCGTAAAGCTGTTAACCTCTAATACTTTTTCTCCCCATCATGGATTTATGGTAAAGCAGTAGACGACTAGGCTGGTTGGTAGATTGGGTGTAATAGATTTTTTACTTGCACATGATCAGCGGTTTATATGAAAAACGCTACATATGTGTAGCTTTTCAAACTTCAACTGTTTGGGATAAGTCAGCTATTTAATTATCTTTTTACCAAATAAAAATTTTAATTGTTTGAAATAGTTAAACAATTGAAAAACTTGAATCAGCTAAAAAGTAGGTGATTTCTTATTTACCAAACACAGCCATATTCTTCTAAGAGTCTTAGCAATTAAATTTCATAATTGTCAAAGTTAAGAATCTATGTTTAAACTTTTTAAATTTGATTATGATAAGCTAAAGAACTTAAATCTATACTAGTAAAAATTTCGCTAAATGCAGCCTCAAAAATATATAAGCAAAGCAAGAATTTTAAAGCCCAAATAAATACTATTTTCAAAGTCAATTGGTATGAAATTTTAGTTTTGTGTAGTTCGACGTGTTTACATATGTATACGTAATTAGTTTTTCCCACTCAAAATTTACTTTTTGGTTACTAAAGAATCTAGTTTTTCTTAGAGCCGGAAGCTTAGAATGGAATGAATTCCATGTATCCTTGTCGGACTTCTTCTGTCTCGGAAACTGCATTGCGATGTCTTCATCTTTCATGTTTATATATAATCTTAATATACAAGTCTAATTGACTTTTTGGTACGATTATGAGTTTATGATGCTCTTTTTCATGACACAACTTTTATAAATGACTTTATAAAAACTGTACAAGTTCTAGTTGATTGGACGTCAATGGAGTCTCCTAAAAGGGAGTACATTAGGAGTGGTTCGTAGAAGAAAAGACAGTTCTCACATTTCTTTCCAAGTAAAGTATGCTGAAGAAACACTGAAAAAAGCCAAGCCCGTTAACAAGCTATGCTAGATAATTTGGTTGTTTCTTTGTAATTGTTTGCTATCTTAATTATTCACATCTTTAGCATGTTATGTGCTAATTCCAGGTCATCTCTAATCCGATGCAAATACTCCAGAGTTTAACTGAAAGTGACTGGTTAATAACAAATATTAGACAATTCTAGTGAATCCATTGCATTAGGCGTATCTTTTGTGAATTGCCAATAACTTCGTTTACTATCTTGCAGAGCTAATAGTTAACCTTATCTATGCCACTTTTTGATACTAATTTTATGCAAAATCCAACCAACGGAGGTATTTTTGCGTATGAGAACGAAGTAATGGAGAACGTAATAGCCAAAATATATAGAATTCGTTTAGGCCAGAGCATAGGTTTGCCGTAATGCTAAAACTGTGACGAATGCATCTATCGTTATTAATACATAAATAAAGACACTGATTAGTAGTGATTGAATTCCTTCTCCAGCTCTACATGAAAAGCCGGTATAAATATAACATACATGTCCAGTTAAACTTTTACTTTTGTCTGAGCCATGGCAGTCAGTGCTCCTAAATCATAGAAGCAATGCTGTAGAAAAAGATTTGTTGCAATGTAAAGTAGGGTAAAGAGGGATTGTTTTCAATGTAGGTTGTATAGTATTTTCATTTCGGATTTTTTTTTGACTGTTTCGTTAAGATGGCCTAATATGTCGAATACAATGAATTGCAATTATATTAATTTATATTTCCTTAATGAGACTTGATATTGCCAATTTGATGGGCTTGCGAGTAATGCCCATCCTTGACTAAATTTGCATGGACTTCAAACCATCATATTTAGAGAATTAACCTTGTTATATGTGAATTTTGGAGAAATGAATTTCAATTAGGCTTAGCACTAGTTCGTTAAGTTCGGGTTGAGTAGTGTTTGAATGTGGGGGTTGGCCTAAAATTCCTTCATAAAATGATATTTTAATTTCACTTATAAAAAAAACATCAATTTTAGTATGTAAATTTAAGAAATTCATCAAAAACAATAACAACATAAAAAAAAAAATCAAAACAACGTTGTTTTGAAAAGCGAAACTATTTTGACGTTAAATTAGGTTAAGTTCAAATCGCATTGCTTGAACTCTGACTGAGCTTTAAATCCAGCTTAGACTATCTATTAGAACTTGGACCTGATGCAATCCATTATCATCTCTAATTTTAATATTAGAGTTGGATAATAAGAAAATAAAAGAATGATCATTTTTAATGAAATAATATGTATTAAATAGAAAGATAATTCAAAATAATAAAGTTAGGTGATTCGTTAAGAAACTCCTTTATGATTAAAAATAAAAAGATAAAAGATTTGCTTTTCTATAACCTAAATAAAAATGTATTTTTTGGAGAAATTAAATAACTAATATTAACTACAATTCTATATGCTTCTTAGTGCACATTAGTGAACACACGTGTACTGTTAGGGCATCAAGTAACTTCAGGTAGCTTTCTAAGGCTCCTTTGAGTGGTAGCTTGCATGCAATCTCCGTCTAAATTCTCCACTTCCATTTTGTACATTGATTGTAAGAGATGACATCCTTGTTCAAGGTAAGTTGAAATCTTAACCACCCCAACATTTCTGTCTTCATTTGGATTAGGTTCTTCTCTGTGTTATAAAAGCACCTTCTGTTGCATTTCTTCCACAGGCAACTGATGGTGGACCTGAAGTCGATCTTGGCAACGACTCGATCTCCATTGGTAAGTCACTTGTCCCTTTATATTTTGCTTATGATGTCTTTGAAATTTAGATTAGGATTACCAATTAGGGTTATTATCCTACTTAAGTTCCAATTCTCCTTGGAGATTCTGCAGTTGAAGAATAAGTGTTCAATTATCTCAGGGACTCTTTTGCACAAACACATTTATCGTTGATGTTTAAGAAATCCAACCTATCTAGTTTAGGCAACCTATTCCTCATTATGAGCCACAATTGGAAACAAACCTTGGGGAGGCAAATTCCTGCTCCAGCTTTTGCTCAGGTAATTTAAGTCCTTTATCCTTAAGAGCTTCCTTAGAATAAAAATTAATGTACACCCTTTATAATGTCCTATCCATATGTATTTATCCTGTCTTCAAGAGATAGGATTGCGGTCTGGTAGATGAGCCTGCATGAAGTCGGGTACTTCCTACCATTGACTCTAATTAATCCACACATTGACTTTTGAGTTTAGACAAATCCTGCCAGTAAGGAGGGGTAGGATTGGACTGCTGCAAATTGGCCCTAATTTGCAACCAATTATCATGAAATAGGGAAGCAATATTCCCATTCCCAATTATATATTCAAATTTACCTCCTAAGTCATCTATGATCTTTAGAAAAGTCCGTGACAAACTAGGAGCTATTGGAACTACCTTTTAACTCCTAAGGGCTTCTTCCTTTTAAAACGTAGGCATTTGTCTATATGAACCGTAATGAGGCTTTGTTATTTAGGATACTATATAAACTTTTCCCTAGGAAGACCTTATTACTAATACTTATACAAGTTATTCCCAATGCTCCTTCCTTCAAAGGCCTACACATATCTTATCATGAAACTTCAGTGAGGAATTTACCTTCCTTATTTCTGGTCAATAGGTTCCGTTTTTCAATATAATTGTTTTCAATTTATTTGATTAGAAATTTAGAGAGTAAAAAGTGAGAATAATGCACTTGGAGAGAGCTCATAATAATTGTGATTGGCAACACTCTCCTTGTTGCAGTGAGGGATTTGTTGTACCAACACCTCACTCTTCTTTGAATTTTTTTCCCTAGAGAAAGATACTCCTTGAAATGAAGTTTCTTCATAGTTATAAGGATACCTAGGTATTTGAAAGGAGGATTCATGATCTGAAGACCATACATGCTACCTAGCCAATTCATAGTAGAGTAAGCACTTCCTGAGACTTATATGTGGCTTATACTCCTATTGACCCCAGGCCTAACAATTCATTGAAAACCCTGAGAGTGGCCATTAGCATACTAATTGGGGCATAATGAGCTCTAGTAAAGAGCAATAAATCATCTGCAAAAGCAAGGGAGACCAATTTCACCTTTTTAAACTTGTAATGGAATTTAAAGTTAGGTTTAAAGTTAGTATTCACCCTGACTAGCCTTGTAAGTGCCTCTATGCATAATGTAAAGAAGTATGGAGAAATTGGATCTCCCTTCCTGAGTACTCTAGCCCTTGAGAATATTAGAGTTGGCTCTCCATTGATGAGGACAACGAAGGAGGTGGATGTTAAGACACATTTTAACCAAATTTCTGGACTTCTTAGAAAAATTCACGGCTTCTAATAGATTCTGCAGGAAGTCCCAACTTAAAGTGTCAAAAGCCTTGAAGAAATTAATGGTGAAATTTTTATGACCATTTCTCTTGGAATACCCTTAAATAACTCCTAGATCACCAGAATTTATCCCTAATAGACCTGCCTTTTATGAAGGCTCCTTGTGAATCATTGATAACAGATTTTAGCACCACTTTCACTCTATTAGCAATGATATTAGAAATGACTTTGTATAGGATGTTGCAGTATGAAATAGGCTCAAATTCATTGAAGGAGCTAGGATTTGGGCATTTAGGAATCAAACAAAATAAAAGTTTTATTGATTTCCTTTAGAAGCTTATCTCTTTTTAAAAACTCTAAACAACATCAATGTTTGTTGTTTTGATGAGAGGCCAGGTCTTTTGGTAAAAAAAAATCCAGTCAAGCCATTAGGTTCAAGGGCTTTAGTAGAGTTTAGCTCAAAAAATAAAATTTCCACTTCTTGAGAGATATCTGGCTTTGTAGGGATTCAATATCAGCCTCTGTAAAATGATTGGAGATAAAAGATCTCAATATAGGGATTGATATGACGATCTTGGGGTTAGAGTGCCTATAAGCTTTTTAAAGAAGAGTAGAGTCTCCTTCTTAAGGACATCTTGAGTGGACCGCACTTTTCCCTTTTGATTGGTAAGAAAAGCACTCTTATTAGTGTTCTTCTTGTCTGAGATTGAATTGAAGAGTAATTTAGATCTTTTGTCCCCTCTTATAGCTATTGGATTCTAGATCTTTGTTAGATTAAAGAATTGTGATAAGAGAGAGCTTTAGCATATTCATTGAGTGCTAGTTTTTCTTTTATAGTAAGGCCCTCCAAACCAGGTTGATTTTCCAACTTCCTTTGTACCTTAACCTGTGATTCTTTTATCCTTTTCATACTTTTTGAAGGATTGTTATCCTCACTTTATGCTTCAACAATTTTAGCTCGTTTTTTTATTTCTTTCAACTTTTTAACTTATAGAAATTGAGAGAAAGTCCTTTTGATAACCTCTTTATAACCTTCTACTTCCACTAGGTAATTGTCAAAACAGAAATGAGATTGTCTTTTACAAATTTGGAATAAATTTATGAAATAGTAAGGGAGAATGGTCAAAAAAGGTTGAATCGAGAACCCTCACTTCGCTCTCTAGGAAGAGAGTAAGCCATTCACCATTACCAATGCTCTATCCAACCTCTTTTGGATGTGCCATAATCTACTTTTTATATAAGGATACTAAAATAACTTCAATGAAAGCTGTGTTATATTACGTAATGTGTATGAAATATGTATATATATATATATATATATAGAGAGAGAGAGAGAGACAGAATTGTTGTAATAAACTGTATGCTAAGTATCTACGAGGATATACATGAATAATAAGTATCAATGTGGATATACATAATAGATATGCAGTAACTAATTCGTATCAAGCCCCCGCAAGATGAAGTCATGGGACGTAACATTCATCTTGGTCCGAAAAGCTTCAAACTTGTGTCTGGACAGTGGTTTAGTCAAGGCATTAGCTGTTTGATCCAGTGTGGAAATGTGAGAGACATTTAGATGTTGTTGCTGTACCTGTTCGCTAACAAAATGGTAGTCCAGGGCAACATGTTTCATCTGGGAATGAAAAACTGGATTAGAGCATACATACGTAGCCCCCAAGTTATCATAGTAAATCGTTAGTGCGACCGGACATTGAACATGAAGTTCTCGGAGAAGATTGCGAATCCACATGACCTCTGCAACAGTGTTGACTACTGCACGATATTCTACTTCGGTGGAGGATCTAGCAACAGTACGTTGACGTTTCGAAATTTAGGAAATAGGTTTGCCTCCAAAATAAATAACATAGGCCGATGTAGAGGTTTAGGTGTCAGCGTCTCCTCCCCAATCGGCATCACTGAAGGTTTGGTTTAGTTGGATTCTTGGAGTTGAATTTGAAGTTTAGTAAGGTAAAGGAATTATAAACTTGGTATCCTATGATAACATGTGTTGTTTGATATTTGATATGGAACAATTGTGTAATGAAATGGGAAAGAATTGAGGTTTGATACAAGTTGAAAGCTGGTTAGGATGAGTAGTTCTACTGGACAGGTTTCGGTATTTTAACCATATCTTATCCTGTAGGTATCCAAATTGGATGAATTTAAATTCGGATTAAACTAGAAACTTATATATACAACTTTTATGAAGGTGTTGAATTTTATTTCTGTCACTAAGTGCGTCAAAAGTTGGATTGAAGTTGAGTATCTAGAATCTATCACTGTTTGTGAACAATCTGTAGTCATTTGGGGATAAGTTTCAAAATACTGAACCAAATTGTATAACATTAGTGTCAATAGAAACTTAAGACATAAAGAAACAAATGTTTAGCCTAAATCCTTCATTTTTATTGTCAAAATGACCGTGTAACATTGACCAGAAAGTCTGTTTTGGGGAAAAGCTGGAACAAAATGATGAAATATGCTGGATTATGATAAATGAAGTGTTTTCACTGAACTTGCTTTGGTATTTCGATTATAGATTGAACTGTGGATCTCCAAATGCATTGTTATTAATTCAAATTAAACTAGAGACATATTTCTACAACTTTCTTGAAGAAGTCAAATTTTAATTATGTCTATAAGATTTTCAAAATTGGCATAAAATTGAGTTTTGGCTTATGTTGTAGCACTACTAGGAATAGAAATCATGTTTTGTGGTTATTGACTAAACTGTATTGATGTAGGCTGAAATAGACTGAGGTGTCTTCACCAAAGTTGTATCTGATTCTTTTAGCTTTAAATTGGTATAAAGTTTGTAATTTTTGGATATTGAAATTGAGAGTTATGAGGTGCACAACTTGGAGGCATGATCATTCATTAGCCAAAATTTCAAATGTACACAGTCTGTGGAATTTTGAGCATAATTCATTGAATACTAAACCAAATTAGATGAACTTAGCATCATTAGAAACCGAAGACAAAGAGGGAAAACTTTCTAGAAGGAAGTATTACCTAATTACCTCACTTTTCTGATGAGAATAATTGGGAAAAGTGGACTTGAAGGTGGACTATGAAATAAATCTGGATTGAGGGATTGAGTATGATTTCATATGATCGATAATGTGATAAGATTAAGGATAAGAAACCTGGATTTTTGACATGAACATGCATCATACATATTCAGTATACATGAATGTACATAATTGAATTCAAAATGGTGCACAATAGTCATACATGTTTTTATTAAATGTTTTAGATGAACCTTTAGAGCGACCGATTCTAGATATTGCCAAAACTTCAAGGCAATAAGCAAACATGGAGCTTTTGTGAGTAATCTTAGATGGTCACACCTTACTTTGTTCTGCTTGTTGAATTTGATTTATGCTTATTGTGTTCTGAATTTCGGAAAATGATTGTCTAAGGTGTTTGATGCATGATTATATCATTGGAAGTGCTACTTGCATGTGAATATGATTGACTACTTGCTTTGCACATGAAATGTCTGAAATGACTTTGTTTTGTTTTAAAACTGTTGACTCCTAGTTGTGGGTAAATAGGCATGCCTAGAAGGGTCTGCAGCTGCTTCTATGACACTTCGGTGTCTTTTGTTAGTGACACTTCGGTGTCTTCTATTATTGGCACTTTGATGTCGAGACTTCGGTTTCTTCTATATAAGTCCCGTTACCCACTTCAATAAATGGATTTAGCAGTCATATGATTTTGTATTCTGATATCTTCTTGATTTTGATATAAACCAAATTGTATTCTGATTCTGAAGGGTTTATACCCTCTTGTGATATTCAGTTCTGATAATTATAAAAATCTATTCTGAAATGCATTATGTCTAATCTAATGTTAGGCAATCTTTTAATGCATGCTTATGTTGTTACATGATTTTGTATGATAAGTTGTCATTTTAAGTATAGATTAGTTATTACTCACTAAGTTATATGCTTACCACGGTGGATTTGCCCCGTGTAGGTTCAGGCGAGGATTATAAAGACTGGGACAAGTCAACCGCAATGGCCAATGGAGTCTGAGTCTTGTTTTGAGAAAAATGTATTCTAAGTTTGTTTTGGGCTTGTATCTGATGTATATGACTTTGAATTTGTTTAAAGGCTTGTAATAACTTTAATATATGTTGGTCTTTGAATTTATGGTATGTACTATGATAGGCATAATATGAATGATATGTTATGTACTGTATGTTTGCTTGCGATTTTAGGAATGCACGTATGTTATGTTTCGTGTGTTTTGAATTTGGTTTCGGTTCTATATTATCTATATGGTCTGTATGTGTGGCACTCGCAATATCCTCCCAGGGGGTATATGTGGGTGTCACATTGTTTGGTATTAGAGTATGGTTCAGGTGATTCTGGTTTAACCAGCACTTAATTATTGCCTCTATTGAGTGTACAAGTTGTGTTTTGACCTAATGCGGTGTCCCATGTTTTGTCTATAGAATTAATGATGGAAGGATCTCGCGATACTGTTGATGAATTTGCTGAGAGCAATAAGTCGGAGCAAACTCGTCCAGTAATATCTGGACCCTCTGGGGTCAATTGAGGTGAGGATGGGATGCCACCTCCTCCTCCAGCTCAGGGAGAGGCTTTGATTAAGCTATCCTACGATATGATGACGTTGCTGCATAGGATGACAGCACCCAAGGCTCCAATTGATCAGCTGCGGAAGTATGGAGCGGAGGGATTTGCTGGGACATCTTTGGAGAAATCAGAAAGAGCGGAATTCTGGATTGAGAAGGTGAAGAGGGTATTGGATGAAATTAATAGTCCAGTAGAGTAGATGGTACACTGTGCTGTCTCCTTTCTACAGGGAGCAACATATGAATGGTGGAAGTTTGTTATGAGAAGTCCTCAGCTACCGTTGCCTCTAACTTGGGATTTCTTTTCCTAAAAATTCCAAGTAACATATATTACGGAGGCTTACAGAAAGGATAAGTGGAGGCAATTTCTGAGTCTGAAGTAGAGGAATTTGTCACTTGCTGAGTATGATTGGGAATTCAACCGAATCAATAAATATGCTCCCGAATCAGTACTTACTAAGGAGTTTCGGTGTCATTAGTTTGAGGATGGGTTGCATGACTCCATCAAGGAGCATTTAACAGCATTTACGCTTTTGCAACAGGTGAATTACCATCAGTTAGTGCAAGGTGCTATGAAAATTGAGAGACAAGAGATGATTAGAAGAGAAAGGCGTCAGACAAGGGCCTTTACTAGAGGAGGCCGGTCCTTGGGGAAATGAAGTAGGGAAGGTGCTTCTTCCACACCAGAAGTTACTTAGAGATCTGTAGCTCGGAGAAGGTCACAAAATTATCCCTTAAGGACTGCTTCTAGTAGGGGGTCATCTGGAGGTCGAGGTTCTAATCCTCTAGAGTGCCCTGATTGTTCTATACATCATTGGAGTGTTTACAGGAGGGGTACAGGAGCATGTTTCTGCTGTAGCAGTACTAAGCATCTGATAGCTAGTTGCCCTCTTAGACAGGCTCAGACATCACAAGTCAGTAGGGAGATTCCCCATGCATCTGCTGGGAACAGAGGACGAGGAAGATATAATCAGAACAGACCTAATTTGAGTTCCCACTTAGAAACTATAAATCGACCAGTTGTGCCTTCTGCTTCGGCTCGAGCTTATGCACTGAAAGCTCGTGAAGATCAGGATGCACCGGATGTTATTACTGGTATGGTTTCTCTCTTTGATTCTAAAATGTATGCATTAATTGATCCTGGATCTTCACATTCATATATCTGTGTTGGAGAAGTGTTTGATAAGGAGATGCTTATAGATCAGTTAGAGTATGATATCCAGGTAACCAGTACTCTAGGTAGTAGTGTGTTGGTTAATCAGGTGTATAAAAATTGTCCAATTATGATTCAAGGAAATGATTATGTAGCAGATCTGATCAAATTGCCTTTTTATGAATTTGATCTAATTTGGGTATGGATTGGTTATCCAAGCATCAGGCAGTAATTGACTGTAAGGCTAAGATAGTTATGCTTAGGAGATCTGATCAGTCTAAAGTAATATTGCATGGCATCCGCACTAGCTCCTTAGCTAATATGGTATCTGCTATGCAAGCCTGAAAGCTTCTCAGGAAGGATTGTGAAGCATATCTAACTTTTGTGCTTGATTCTAAGAAGGAGGGTGGTAAACTACTTGACATTCTTGTAGTGAATGAATTTTTAGATGTATTTCCTAAGGAATTACTGGGACTCCCTCTTAAAAGAGAAGTGGAGTTATCTATCGAAGTCATGCCTGGTATTGCTCCTATATCTAGAGCACTGTACAGAATGACTCCTATTGAGTTGAAAGAGTTAAAGGTGCAGTTATAAGAGCTTCTAGATAAAGGGTTTATTCTACCCGGTGTATCACCGTGGGAAGCACCGGTGTTATTTGTTAAGAAGAAGGAAGGCATACTATGTATCCGCATTGATTATAGACAGTTGAATAGAGTCACAGTGACGAATAGGTATCCGTTGCCAAGGATTGACCATCTATTTAATCAGTTGAAAGATGTAGAAGTGTTTTCAAAGATAGATATGAGATTGGGGTACTATTAGCTTCGGGTAAAGGACGTGGATGTATCGAAGACTGCATTTAGAACTCGTTATAGACATTATGAATTCCTAGTAATGCCATTCGGGTTAACTAATGCTCCAACATTATTTATGGATTTAATGAATAGAGTGTTCAGGCCTTATTTGGACCAGTTTGTTGTGGTGGTTATTGACGATATTCTGGTCTATTCTAATAATGAATAGGACCATACTGAACATCTCTGAATTGTATTATAGACCTTGCGGGAAAGACAATTGTATGCTAAGCTGAGTAAATGTGATTTCTAGCTTCAATAGATATCATTTCTAGGGCATGTTGTCTCTTCTGAAGGAATTAGAGTTGATCCTAATAAGATAGAGGTGATTGTTAATTGGAAGCCACCACAGAATGTGATAGAAGTGAGAAGTTTTCTAGGTCTGGCTGGTTTTTACCGATAGTTTGCTAAGGGTTTTCTGTGATATCATCCTCTTTAAGTAAACTGTTACGGAAGGGAGTGAACTACGAATGGTTTGATAGATGTCAGAGTAGCTTTGATCAGTTGAAAAGTATGTTTACTGAGGCTCCTGTATTGGTCTAACCTATTTCTGGTAAGGAGTATGTTTTGTTTAGTGATTCATCTGGAACTGGTTTGGGTTGTGTTTTGATGCAGGAAGTAAAGGTAGTTGCTTATGCCTATAGGCAACTAAAGACTCATGAATAGAACTACCCTACATATGATCTAGAGCTTGCAGTGGTAGTGTTTGCCTTAA
>JANSVA010071572.1:0-11893 GCA_025504915.1 Erythroxylum reticulatum | reverse complement strand
GATCTTGTTGATTCTCTTTTATCTGCCTAGTTGTGTTTGATATTGAGTTGATTCCAGATCCCAAAGTGACTTGTTGCGTTGACTTACCCACTACACACACTAATGGCATTTAACAAGGTCTTAAGAAATGGAGTTCATTGATTAAGATCTTGGACTTAAAGAGTTCTTTAGGTTGTTGATGTAGAATTTGGAGCTTGAATATAAGAAGTCTCATATTTGTCTTTTTGTGATTTTGTTAATTTTCATTTATCTACCTAATTGTGTTTGATATTGAGATGATGCTAGATCCCAAATTGACCACTTGCATTAACTTACCCATTGTACACACTGAGATGCATTCAACAAGGTTTTAAGAAATGGAGTTCATTGATTAAAACTTTGGACATAAAGTGTTCTTTAAGGTTTCCCATTTGAAAACTTACTGATTTTCACTCCCACCAAGATTTGTTTTAAGCTTTGATAGCCAAAGCTTATTTTCGAGAGGATCTTATCACTATTTGAACGTTTGTTTTCTCTTTCCGTTTTCTATTTCCAAAAATCCAAAAATACTTTTTACACACTTTTCTTACAATTATTCAATTTTGTTAGTTTTCTTTAGTAACCAAAACCCCCTTCCTAACCAATTTAGTTTGCATTTCATGACAATTAGGCTAGCTTAGATCATTTGCTCGAGGTTTTGATTAAGTGAGATGACTCAAGGTTGCACTCTATATTGCAATCCTTAAAATTAAATTTTTTATTCGGTTTCCAAGGGAGTGATTCAAAGACTCAACCACACAGCCGATCACTATCCATCAAACAACTTAGAACAATCTTTCTATATTTAATTAGATAGTCATATTACAAGTTAGGAAAATGGATTAATCAAGGCAGCGACCGCACAAGCTCTACTCATTTATCCTAGGTTATGTTATCCCTAATGATTACAAGCCATTAGTTGCCACAAATGAATCTCAACATAATAATTATGAATTATATTGAAATTCTAACAATGGGTTCATACATAAAAAATCTAACGATAAGAAGAATAAAGATCATTCATACATGAAAACCCAAATCCATAAGCATTCAAAGAATAAAAAGAAAAAGAATAAAAAAAAACAATGAAAGAAATGCTTGTGAAATTAACATACAAAATTAATAAACAGAAAATTAAACACGTGAAGGTGAGTGATAGAAAATTAATTTGTGAAATTAACGCACAAAATTGAATGTTGAGTAACACCAAATTAATAATGGGAAGTCACACAAGAAAATTTAACAAATTATAAGAGAGGGATTTATCCTATCATTCATGCTAACCTAATCATTTTTTGTGTTATTGTGGTGTCGGTTCTATACTATCATAAGGTGGATTACTCTTTCTCAAGTTATAATCAATAAACCTTAATTAAGTCAAGTTACCAAATTTGTAATCTCTCGGTTAACTATTAGCTCATAATATAATTAGTTCTTAAGCTTTCTAATAAGCTACCGGTCTCATACAGGATCTCTCTTCGTGCAATTGCCAGTTTGATTAATTGTATGACCTATTAGATTATTTAACTCTCATTAAACAACCTAATCATTTCACATTTGATTCACTCTCTCGATTTATTACTGAAGTATTAAGTTATAGCATTTAATCATAACACCCAATCGAAATAACACAAAACAACTATATTAACGTTGAATTAAGTTTAAATCGTAAAGAAAAGTTAGAAAATCATCATCAATCCAGACAACCTATAAATATAATCATATTCATCTTACACATTCAATTAAGAAAATAACAAAGACAAATAGAATGTTACTTAGATGGGACCCTGATGATTCAAGAAGGCAGTAGCATCAAAAGCCCTCTCCTCTTCTTCCTCGTCTCTCTCTTCTACTTCTTCTTCTTCTCTCCTTTTGAAGCTTTTACCCAAAGTGGCAAAATGTAGGCTCCCTTTTAGGGTTCTTCTATTTTCCTTTTATAATGTTTTCCAGCTAGGGCAAATTTTTGGGTTTTCTGGGCTCAAAAAGTCCTAAATTCCCCAAAAATAAAGTTCGGTAAGTTGACACACGTTGTCTATCACGTAGGCCACGATCATGGCCCTAACATTTGCATTCTATCATAATTGTGGTAGATGATACGACGATTATGGCTCCTTCATCTTGCTTATATCATAATCGTGGCACAATGGCCATGATCATAGCCCTAGGTTTGCTTTAGGCTTCCATCAATTCTTCTCCATTTTTCCATAATTGATCTAAAACACTAACAAACACGTCAGGGCTCCTCAAATAGGCAAAGTTTAAGCTCAATGGCATACTCTAACCCATAAAATGCTCATAACACAAATTTCTAACTAAACAACACAATCCTACCCTAAACATGCACTAATTATTCAATTTAACAACTAAACACATACTAAATTACCCACTAAAATGTTATACAATCTACCACTATCAAGGTTCTCCATTAACTAAATTTGAGAATGATGTTGAGGTAATATATAACATAATCCACTACTTTTAAAAAATCATTTTGATTTGGTTCTATAATATTCTTTAAAGCCTTTTCAAGCTTTTATTATGAATTTTATCTATGTTTTATAAAACGATTACAACATCCTATTGGTCTTTATTCTTTTAAGGCTATGTTTGGTTGGGGGTTTATTAATGGAATGGAATGGAAAGTAATATTATTCCATCGTTTAGGAGGAGGGTTTATAATGGAATAAAATGGAATGAGATAGACAAGGAGGGTTTCATATTATATCACATTCCATCCTAAATAGTAAAAATAAGAAACCTCCAATTTGGGAGGTTTAGGATGGAATGTAAAAAAATAAACATCTTTTTACTATATTACATTATAAAACCTTCTTCCAAACATCATTTCACTATATTACATTATAAACTCTTCTATACCTCCTAAACAATAATTTTCTAAACTAACATCCATTTACATTTCTTTCCATTATAAACCATTCCATTCCATTAAAAACCTTACGCCTAACCAAACATACCTTAAGAGTTTTAGGATTGTTTCCTTTAGAATGAGCCATATGAATGTCTTGTTGATCTTTAATATCTTCTTACCCTTTTCAGAAACTTCTAAAGAAACTTCTATAACTATGTTTTTAACTTAAGGCCATACATTTTGTAATAATATATCATTTAAATCATCAAGTCTTAGGGCTTTTTTGGGGCTTAACCTAAACATTACCTAATTTTTTTCATAATGTGTCAACTAGTAGCTTGTTTATTGTTCTATGTATAATACAACCCCTATAACTTTAGGTATGCGACTTTCATCTCTTTAACACACTCCTTGAAGCCATTGGTAGAGTTTCTTAAGATGAAATTCCCAATTTATTTTAAGGTATACGTAATGCTACTGAAATCCACCAAAATCAATAAGTGGAAGTTGATATTATGATATTTATTTAGCAATTTCTACTGTTGAGCTTTCCTTTGGAAACAATGATTGAAGCCAAGTATGTATATGGCCTTAATTTGGTGCCCTATTATAGAAATTTCATAACAATATGCATATGTTGATTATTGAAATTAATGACTCTTACCTCAACTTTTCTTATATCTATAGCAAATATTGTACAACTACAATGATGAGAACCATAATCAATTATAAAATCTTAATAATTCCCTATAAGCTTTAGCTTATTGATCTTTCCATTCTCATTTTAGTTTCTAACTTTCCAATTATATCAGGATTATTTTCCAAAATAAATCCCTAAGGGATTGTTGTCTAGAGGATTGTTAATGCCCCTTATATTCCAAAAGATAAGTGACATTTAGGGAGAAATACTCTTACCCCCTTTACCGTAGTTTCTCTTTCCGAATTTCCTTTTATTATCATATGCAAAACCCTCATTGAACTCTTCATAATTCCCTTAGTAACCTTGAGAGTTACTGCCTAACTTCATAGGAGTATACACAATTTAAGTTTGGTTCCCTTTCTTTATGTTTGATGACTGGAGGTACTTTTAAATTACATTTTATCCACTCACAACTTATGTTGATACCATAATTCACTATAAACTTAGATGGAACTTCTTATTATGGGCATACAACACTTGCTTCTATTAGACCCTGGGTCATTTAATTTGGAAGAATTTGAGCTACGTTAGCTTTTAAACCTTTCCTTCTCTTCCAACCTCATCAACTTACGATAGTCACCCTTTTAAAACCTTTTAGCTATCTTATACCACTACTTTTCTTGAGTTTTTAATTAGAGCTTAAATTAGCATCTATTCCTTATAGATTCATTAAAAAGAGTATCCCTTTTACCTAACTTGATTTATATTATATTGTTAAGCAACTCCTTGATAATCTCTATATTAACACACTACATCATAAATCTAATTCTTTTCCTTAATTCCATCATTTCATATATACAAATTCGTGACCTTTAAATGCTAAAAAGCATACTTTATCCCTTAATGGACTAATACTCCAATGGGACACCATAAAGTTAATCCATAAAGGGACATTTTCATGTTTAATTCAAAACATATAGCTAACTTTTATGGTTGTAGAAATAAAGGATACTCTAAGTGTGACATAGATTATCTTTAGATAGAAAAACCTTAGTAAGTCCTTCATTTTTGACAACCTATTTATCCAATTGTACATTACTAAGAAAGTTAGGGTGCCTCCTAAAGAAGAATAAAACTAATGTTACAGTCTAAGCACTTGCTCCATCTTGTAGAGTATCTAAATTTGGAGCCACAATAAGTATATCTTTTGTGTGTGAAGGGCGAGGTACTAGAGTGAAGAATTTTATTTTTTTCACCCATTATCATATTGTATTTAAGTTGTGGATTAGTAGTATTACCCTACTGGGAGTTTGAGGTAGGAGATGAAGTTGTGTTTTGGTGGGTTAAAACTTCCTTTGTTAGTAGGGAAAAATAATATTAAGGTTTTGGAGGGTGATGTCCTTAGTAGTAGATATTTTATAAATAGGGAAAGCTTTAGGGAAGTCAGGGTTGATAGGTTGAAAAGTTATTGCCACTAATAGTAAACAAATTGTAGGAAAGAGCCAAAGTGACCTAAATGCCTCTAAGAGAAAAGATATTGAGTTCACTTTAAAGAAGTTCCGCTACTAACTCTAAAAGAGCTAAGAGAAAGGAGGTCATAGAGAAGAAGTTGGATTTAAGGAATAAAGGATTATAAGTTAAGGATTATGAGATTAACATATTGTGTGTAGCATTTCTTAAAACCAATCTCCTTATAAAGGTATAAATTAAGTAAGAGATTGTGTTTAAATATATAAATCGATCTAAACTTTAGGAGAGAGAAGCTCTAACCTTTTTTAGGAAATTTACGAATTTGCCCTCAAACTGTCTTTCATTTCTTTCCTTTTTTGGTATCTTCCTGCAGATGATGTCTAGTTTGGGTTCCTTCCCTATGGGATTATCCTAAGAGGAATGTTGAAGCTATACTAGAATTCTTGAGCTAAAGCCCTTGGAATCCTTTTGTACATCTAGGAAAGTTAGAATTACTCAGGATGTTGGAGAGGGGAAAAGCTTGAATGAGCAAGACTTTCCACCATGTCCAAGTATGATAAACACAACTAATAATGTTAAATCCCAGTTAAGGGAAGGAAAGTTGGCAACTACTAATAATGCCCTAGCTCAAAAAATATGCCCCTTATAGGTCTTAAAGTATCAGAATGGTTGCTACTCCTTCAAGAGATAAGCTCACACACTCTAAGTGGTAATGGTGGAAGGAGTCCTCACCCTTTCTGTTGAACTACTTTAAGCAAGAGCAACGAATTGTTCCTCAGCTCTTTTAGGGTATTTTTTGGGTTAAAGGTTAGCATTTCGCCATGTGCAAATGTGGACTATATGAAAATAAGGGAAAAAGGGTATAGGGACGACACTTTTAGCTAAAGAAGACACTTTTATCTTCTAAGTTCTAAAATAATGCATGTATATTGGAGATTTTATCATAGAGGCCTCGGCATATTGGAGGTCAATCAAGCCTCGGCATATTGGAGGTCAATCATGTTCCTTCCAAAATGGAGAATATAGTTAGAGCTTCATAATGTTAAAATAGAAGCTATACCTTTATGGATAAAGTTCCTAATGTCCCTATGGAATATTGGATAATAGAAGGTTTTAGCTTCTTAGCTAGTTCAATTAGGAAGAATTTAAAGCTTGGAATATGCATATATAGAAAGGCTTTATTATGCTAGTATTTATGTAGAAGTGAGTAAAAGTAGGAACCTACCTAAAGCTATTTCAGTTAAAAGACTAAATAAGATTGGAGAGCTTACCAAATTAGAGATTAGCCTCAACAATGACTGGAAACCAATGAAATAAAACCGTGTTTGGAAGCCTAATATTAATCATTCAATATAGTTTGCTATGTTGAGCTCATAGGATTATATCAAATTACTTCCTCCAACTCAGTCACTCCCAACTATTTTATCAATCTTAGTCATAATATGCATATTGAAGAAGTTACTAGAATAGATAACATAACTAATTAGCAAGAGAATCAAAACCTATCCTCCTCAACTCAGTTAGTTTAAGCCCTTAAAATGTAGAGAATTTGACTAATCCAAAACTTAGAGGTCATCAACATCTAGTCTGATCCCAAATTTTCAATGACTATCTTGATCTGGAATGTAAGAGGGACGAATGACCCTCTTAAAAGTAGTTAAATAAGGATTTTATATAGAAAATAAGCCATTAATTATAAGTTTACTAAAGACTAAAATAAAGGCATCATAAATATAGAATTGGAACATTTATTCTAACCACACATACCATTACAATGAAATAATTGTACTTACATATAACATAAAGAAGGAGAAAATCATGGAAACCAACTCCTTAGATCAACTAATACATATTTCTTGTTGTATGGAATAATCTTCTTTAATATTTGATGTCTCTATAGTATATGTAACTAATTTTTTATTTCAAATATCCAGGCTATAGGAGGAAATTGAAGGCTTTTAGACCTTTATAAAAAATCCTCGACTCTAATTAGGGGATTTAATCTTTATTCTTTCCCTAATGAAGGCAAAAGGATATATAATTAAGTTAAGGGGGAATTAAAAAATAACTAAAAGAGGTAATTCATCATATTAGAATGGTATACTTGAAATATGGGTAGAAATCTTTTTACTTAGAATAGTAAGTGATAAGGAATATTTTTCGTTAAGAAAAAATTAGAAATGGTAATGGTTAACTAGCTATAACTTACTAAATTCCCTAATTCCTTTGCTACTTTGGTGAAATAGTATGTTTAGATCACTTCTGGATTAAGATATAAAAGCTATTTGAGAAACCCTGCTGAGGGTTCCCATTTAGATTCTTTAATTGTCTAATAAAAAGGGGGTTAAAGAAGTAGTTAAGATAAACTAGGGTCCTAAGGTGTTGGGATATAAGGCTTATTAGCTGATAAGAAAACTTTCAAGAGTTAAGGAAGAATTGAATGTGTTTGTTAAAATTAGTATTTCATATTCTATAATGAACCTTTTATAAGCTACTGAAAAACTTATAAGCGTACAGAAGGAATGCTACAAATTTCTTTAATATAAGGTTGAGAACTCTTAAATCTATTAGGCTAAATAAACATAACTTAGCTTTCTCTATGGGTAGCTCTATTTTGAAGTAAAAATATAGGATCTAGTGGCTTAAAGAAAGGGATACCAATACCGAATTCTTCCACAATACCATACTTCCATGTAGGAAAAAAATTTCAATATTGCAAGATGAAAATGTAATTTTGGGGCAATGCTTTGGAATAATTCAAGAACCTGTTGGGACCTAATGCAAATGGGGAGAGAGATAACTATGACCTAAATATGGTTATTAAAGAAAAAATCAATTAGGTTATAAAGAAGTTTTTGACTAGTCCTATCATTGAGAAGGAGATTAAACAAACCTTATTTAGTTTGAACCCTTCTAAAGCTCCTAGCATAGATGGACATATTGCTCACTTTTTCGAAGCAACATGGAGCATTACTGAAAGATTACTAATAGAAACTATTTTAGAATTTTTATCAACCTCAAAGATGTTAAAGGAATTAAATAAGACATATATATAGAGTTTTAAATCAAGTTCCATGTAAGATTATCATCTTATCTCTTACTATAATTACTTCTTATAAAGTGATATACAAGATCATAGCTAGCAGAATAAAAACCTCAATCAAGGAACTAATTAAACTAGCTCAAGGCACTTTGATAACTAGTAGATTAATTAGTGATAACATTATTTTAAAACTTAAGTTGATGAAAGAATATGATTCTAAAAGACCAATCAAGCGTTGTGCATTAAAGGTGGATTTCTTTAAAGCATTTGATACTATTAATTGGGATTTTATCATCAAATTCTTACAAGCTTTTAATTTTCGTTGTTTTTTATGAACTAGATTAAAGAGCAACCTCCTTTAGAATTTTGATCAATGGGAATCCCTCTAAGATTTTTTAGAGGGACTAAGGGTAATGGACAGAGGTATTCGTAGCTCCATTTTCCCCTAGCTAGTCACACAATTAAAGTATTCGATAGAATTATTCAACTTTTCACTTCAGGTAACAACATGTTTGTCTATAATCATAAGTGTAGTGGTCTAAAGATCAACCATTTAGCATTTTTTAATCATTTGGTGTAACATCCCATTTTCCCCATATTAAGGGTTAGAACTCTAGAATACTGAATATGAGAGATATTATTGAGAAATTAGGAAATGAATTTCATGCTCATGCATCATTTAGCATATATACACATGAATTTGATAATTGCACACATTATAATGAATGTACATGCACTCATTTGACATTTACTAGGTATAGTTGATCTTTATTGATTTATAAATGTGATTATGATGTGAATAGTGAATAATTTTTCTTGAAAGTTGATTTGGTGAGTATGATTATTGATTTAGAGCTTTTGGTGAAAATATGAAAAATTTTCTAAAATTATGAGTATTTTTGGACTAGGAAAAATTCAAGTGGCAGGACAATTGATTTATGGCTGTAGAAATAAGTGTCAAATGGCAGTTGAAATAATTGAAAAATGGTATTAGGATTTGTTTAGAATGTGACATTGAAAATTAGGTGACAATTGGATTAGAAATTAAGTGACAAATGGATTAGAGATTTGAGTACCATTATTAAAAGATATTAATTTGGTTATTTAAGCGGTAAGTGTCATAACGCATAACATGACACCCACCAAGCAATTGTTACCTTGCTTTTAACCCACCCCTATGTTATTTTCTTTTGAGAGACCATCCATGTCTTTTTCTTTCACAATTTGCCATATGTTTTCTTCTTCATCATTTTCGTTTCTTCACTTACGACAATTTCACTCTCACCCTCATCTCGTTGAGTTCTTGCTATTCTTCACTTTGTTTCTTCAAAATCTTTGTTATCTCTTCTTCTTGTTACTAAAAACCTAATCTACCCACCTCTATGTTGATGATCGTGTGAGCCATGGAAAGCAAGGGTTCACTTGATTTTAAAGAAGCTTGGAGTTATACAAGTAAGTATCATATTGTTCTTCGTGATTTGTTGAATGAAACATGTATCATGATAGTTAGAGGTTAAATGATCATAAAATAATTTTTTATATATGTTGGAATGTAGGTAAAGAAATGAACATATGGATGTCTTATTTTTGTGTTCATGATGACCAATATTTTGTAAGTTGTTGTAGAGATGAGCTTGAAATAGAAAGATCATTAAAAATGGTGTAGGACAAAGTGTAGAAAAAATTGATAGATAAATGGATGTTTCACGTGTTAAGTCAAGAGGACTTCACGATTATTAATTTTGGTGACAATCAAATAACAATAATATTAGAAATAAATGAACTATTTTGATTAGTGTGTTAAGTGTGCAAAAAATCACAGAAGAAGCGGAAAACACAGAAGAAGTGAAAACATAGAAAAAGTGGAAAACATAGAAGAAGTGCAAAACACAGAAGAAGTGAAAAACACAGAAGAAGCGGAAATCATAGAAGAAGTGCAAAACACAGAAGAAGCGGAAAACACAGAAGAAGCAGAAAAACACAGAAGAAATAGAAAACACAGAAGAAGTGCAAAACACAGAAGAAGCAGAAAAGACAGAAGAAGTGAAAACACAGAAGAAGTGAAAAACAAAGAAGAAGCAGAAAACACAGAAGAAGTGCAAAACACAGAAGAAGCGGAAAACACAAAAAAAGTGAAAACACAGAAGAAGTGGAAAATACAGAAGAAGTGCAAAACACAGAAAAACTGAAAAACACATAAGGAGAGGAAAACACAAACGATACAAAGATGAAGACACTCTAGTACATCGGACAGTTAGTCAGTTGGACTTAGTTACAGAACTCAACTAAATAACAGGTTCTACAAGAAGCAAAAAGCATTCATCAAGAATCAAGAAGTAGTTAGAGACTTAGGCTATAAATATTAGTCATAGTCGAAGACTAAACAATCTTTTTTAGCTTTCAAGTGTTTACTTACAAAGAAAAATTCAATATTCAAAAGTACGATACAAGATAACAAACTCTATTGTAACAAAAAACTCACAATATCTTTCTAGTGAGAGAAAGAAAAGGCTAAGAGCCTGGGGAGACTAAGATAGTAGAAAGAATACTTTATGTAAGAGACCTGAAGAGGCTCTGGAAGGGAAGAAAGAATACTTGTAAAATTGTTGAAGTATAGTGAAATCTCAGACTAACTCTGAGGACTGGATGTAGCCCATGGTTTGGGGTGAACCAGTATAAAAATCGCAGCATCTATCTTTTAACCTTTCACTTTATTTTATTTTGTTTTTAGACAAGTATATAAAAGTTATTTGCGATTTAAATACGTAACTATTTTTGTATAACTTTTGTGGTATTCTTTTAATAGTTGGAAAAGTTCTTAACAAGATATATTCAAGTTTTTGTATTCACGGAGTGAATACACAATTCAACCCCCTTCTTGTGTATCTCGTATATTGTACGTGAATTCTATATTAACGTGTGATTTACTTCAATTGGTATCAGAGCTCAATTTCCAGGAACCACCTTTACATAGTGAGGACAAAGATCCATGGCTGAATCACATGTTTTTGTAGCTGAAGGTGCCTCTGTCATAAGACCTCCTATATTCAATAGTGAGGATTATCATTATTGGAAGGACAGGATGCGACCCTTTATAGAATCCACACACATTGATCTTTGGGATATCATCGAGAATGGACCATACGTTCCAATAGATGATGAAGGAAATACCATTCCTCGTACCATATGGTCAGCTGATCACAAAGCTAGATTTCAACTAAATTCAAAGGCCAAGTTTTTGTTTTGAGTTGTGCTTTAAGCAGAAGTGAATATGATAAAGTTCATGAATGTAAAACTGTGAAGGAGATGTGGGACACTCTATCCATCAAACATGAAGGCACAAACCAAGTGAAAGAGTCCAAGATCAGTATTCTTGTACATCAGTATGAGCTGTTTAAAATAAAAGAAGATGAGTCTATTGATCAAATGTTTGGACGATTTCAAACTATCATTAATAGACTTAAAGATCTTGGGAGAATCTACGATAATTAAGACCATGTCAAGAAGATTCTCAAAAGCCTACTGAAAAGATGGAAACCGAGAGTCACTGCAACACAAGAAGTCAAGGACTTGAGTAAATTAAAGCTAGACGAATTTCTTGGTTCTTTGAAGATACATGAAGTAGAGTTTGACGTTAAAGATAAACCTATAAGAGACAAATCTATAGCATTAAAAGCTGGTCAGAAAAATTACAAGACTCAGAGAAATAGAAGTTCATCATCAAAAGTATTAAAGATCGAAGAAGTCAAGAAAGATGATACCAATGAATCTGATCATGATTCAAGTGAAGATGATGACGAATTATCTTTCATTTCAAGAAAGATCAGAAGGATGT
The DNA here is from genome assembly GCA_025504915.1 of Erythroxylum reticulatum. Taxonomy (NCBI): domain Eukaryota; kingdom Viridiplantae; phylum Streptophyta; class Magnoliopsida; order Malpighiales; family Erythroxylaceae; genus Erythroxylum; species Erythroxylum reticulatum. Next base: position 18 of record JANSVA010071572.1, on the reverse strand, counting down.
GGAAAAAGAAAGCAAAAG
>JANSVA010071532.1:0-11896 GCA_025504915.1 Erythroxylum reticulatum | reverse complement strand
AATGATGAGTTTCATATCATAATAGTAGTAGACTATCGATAATGGCACTATTAAATGAATCTGGAATCAAGTATGTTGAGGAAGAATCAGAAGTTTATCTGGAGTGATGAATATCAGAAGAATTTTAAGGACCTTAAGAACATATTGACAAGTGCTCCAATTCTGACTTTGCCCATAGGAGAGGAGGATTATACAGTTTATAATGATGCTTTAAGGAAGGGTTTAGGTTGTGTATTGATGCAAGGAGACAAGGTAATAGCTCATGCCTCGCAGTAACTAAAGCCTTATGAACTGAATTACCCGAACCATGATCTGGAATTGGCAACAGTAATTTTTGCCCTAAAGATTTGGAGACACTATTTGTATGGGGTATAAACGAGGATTTTTACAGATCACAAAAGTCTCAAGTATTGTTGAGTTAAAAGGAAATAAATTTGAGACAGAGAAGGTGGATTGAGTTGCTCAAGGATTATGATTTATTGATCGAGTATCATCCAGGAAAGGCAAATGTGGTAACAGATGCCTTAAGTAGGAAATCATCAATATCCCATGTTCAGACAGTTTATTTGCCTCTGTTGGAAGAGATGGCTAAGCTTAGGATAAGCTTGAAACAGGAGGAGCCAGATTGTGTTATTGCCAATATTTAAGGAGAAAGTTAAGGAGCTATAGGTACAATATACAGAATTGAGTAAGCTCTGAGAAGAAATTCAGAATGAAAAGAAATCTGAAGTGGTAGTTAGGGATGATGGACTCATGGTTGTAGGGAACAGGCTTTGTATCCCAAATGTCAAGGAAGTGAAGGATAAGATACTGGATGAGGCACACAATACGCCTTATGCCACGCACCCAGGTAGCACCAGAATGTATAGAGACCTAAAAGAGCATTTTTGGTGGAAAGGCATGAAGAGGGATGTAGCCGAATATGCAAGTAAGTATCTAGTGTGTCAGCAAGTCAAGGCTGAACACCAAGCACCTTCAGGCAAGTTAAGGCCATTGTCCATTCCTGAATGGAAGTGGCAAAGGATAACCATAGATTTTCTAATGGGTTTACCCAAGATTAGTAGGAGGCATGATGCCATATGGGTTATCGTGGATCATTCGACTAAGTCAGCCCATTTTCTAGTAATTAAACAGACTGGTTCTTTACATGTGCTATTGAAGAAGTACGTTGATGAGATAGTGAGATTGCATAGGGTTCCAGATTCTATAGTTTCTAACAGGGATCCTTAATTTACTTCGAGACTCTGAGGAAGTTTACAAGAGGCTTTGGGAACCATTCAAACCCTTGAGAGAATGCTTAGGGTATGTGTGATGGACTTTAAAGGAGCTTGGGATGAACATTTGCCATTGGCTGAATTTGCTTATAATAATTCGTACCATTCGAGCATTCAGATGGCTCCTCATAAAGCACTGTATGGAAGGAGATGTAGAACTCTGATATGTTGGGATGAAGAAGGAGAGAGGAACTGATAGGGCCAGAGTTGCTTCAGATGATAGTCAACAAGGTTAATTTGGTTAAGCAACAGCTTAAAGCAACATAAGATAGAATGAAAAGTTATACTGATGCACACTAGAAGGAAATGGAGTAGGAAGTCGATGATAAAGTCTTTCTTAAGACGTCTCCTTGGAAAGGAGTCATAAGGTTTAGAAAGAGAGGCAAGTTGAGTCCGAGGTATGTAGGTCCTTATGAAATTGTCGAGAGAATTAGACCACTAGCTTATAAGTTGGCGTTGCCACTAGAATTGTCACAGATACATGATGTCTTTCATATGCCCATACTAAGGAGTTATAGATCGGATCCCTCCCACATCATTCAGACCATTGAGGTTTAGTTAAGAGATGATCTGAGTTATGAGGAGATTCCAGTGGAGATCTTGGACACCAAGGAAAAGTTCCTAAGGAACAAGACAGTTCAACTGGTCAAAGTCATGTAGAGAAACCATTCTGTGGAAGAGGCCACGTGGGAGCCCTTGGAAGCCATGAGGGAAAAGTATCCACACCTCTTTAACGATTCAGGTAAGAAATTCGAGGACGAACTTCTTTTAAGAGGGGGAGAATTGTTGGCCCCCAAATTCTGTTTTCTTAACAAATAAGCATGATTAGATTATTTTGGGATCTTGCTAGACTAAAGTATGATGGATTTAATTAGCATGTTAATGATAATGATATTATGTTACATAGGTGTATTGAATTAAAGTTAAAGTGATAAGTTGCATAAGGGGTATTTTGGGAAGAACACTTAAGTGGGAAGGCTTTAAGGATTTGAAGGAGGAGTAAAATGGGAAGAGGAATTTATTGGCTTGCATTTTAGAAGCCAAAAATATGAGTGAGGAAAAAAAGAAGAGAGAAAGCACAAAAATAAGAGAGAAAGGAGAGAGTTCGATGGAGAAGAAAGGGGAGAAAGAAGAAAAGCTAGGTTTCAACTTTTCTTGGCTTTCAAGAAGGAATTTGTGGTTGTTCAAAAAGAGAAAAAAGAAGAAGAAGAGCAAGCTTAAAGCTTCCATTAGATCCAAAAAGCTCATTGTTTGATGAAGGTTCAGGGTAAGTTATGTTAAATCTTTTAGGATTTTGGAAGGGGTTTTGGTTCAAAGAGCGAAGGAAATGCATGGGTTTAAGTATTCTATAGTAAATTTTATAAATATATTTCTTTAGGTTTTCCAATTTGAATTCCTTTTGATTTGGGGTTTTTGTCAATGTTAAAGAAAATCAAGAGAGGCAAAAGGAGCAAGAGTAGAGGCCTTTTGAGCAAGGAAATTAAGGTGGGTGACATTTTTATAATTGATTCAATAAGCTATTAAATGTTCTTCAAATAAATGGAATTAATTGATTTTCCAACTACCTTATAAAAGTGCCTTTATTGTTCTTTAAATGCTTGAGAATGTGCCACATGCTCTTTTTCATATGTGAATGAATTTTTGAGTTATTATGAGAATGATTGCTAAATGCTTCATAATTTTGGTATATGTTGCCTTCACATGATTTGAGAAAAGGTTATTATTTGGCATATAATTTTGGTTGTGGAATTGTGAAATGATGATAGAATTGCTTATGAATAGCTCATGCTCATAAAAGACAAGTTTTATAAAATGTGCCTATTGGGCAAAACTATTTTTAGTTCATGAATTACATGTTATGTGGGTTTGGTGTAGTCCATCCAAGAAATGTCATATGCACATTGAACAAGTAAAGGCTTCTCCTGCCTGGCCACTAGTGGCATGGAGCTCCTTCATAGACTCCCTCAAGTTTACGACTACTAAGACCATTATGTGGAATTGTGTAGTTCATCATGTTTATGGATTTACCTAAACCATTATGATGTGTTTATGTGTTTACATGTGTTGACAAATTTGATGATTGTTTGACTTGTGTGAGTTGTGAATTTGCTTGACAAGTTGACAATTTTGAGAAATGTATGTTTTATGGATTTCAATGAGGTTTTGTTATGATCATGAAAGTTTCAAACAGTTTTTGCTTATTACCGTTTATAAAACGGTTACCCACGAGCTTTAAGCTCACCCCCTTCCTTCCCATCTTCAAACGATGATCAAGAAATCGAGTGATCGAGTAAGGAGTCAAGGCATCACTCCAATTTGCGTATTTTGTTTTTAAAGCTAGATTATGTAAAACAATGCTTTAGTTGCATTCTGAGCAATTCTAGTTTTTGTAAAGCTTGTAATTTTGGATCGTGATGTAAGTGGCTCAAAATGCCAGCTAAAGCATTGTAAAATTCTTATTGGTTTTTATGTAAATGAAATATTTATACATTATGCTTGTTCATTATTTCCCAAGTCTTTATATTGCATTTTCCAGTTTTTCATAAGGGTAAGAATTGTGTTCTGAATTTAGGAGGAAAACTGTATTGATCTAGGTAGAACTAGACCAAGTTGCCTTTAGGAAAGTTGTAGATGATCTTCTAGCTTTCCAACTATGTAAAGATTGTAATTTTTGGATATTATAGTAGAAAGTTATGAACATTATAAGTGATGATGCTGCATGGGAAGTATGAACATGACAGCTATGGTGGATGATGAGAGTTATGTATGTTATGAGTCCTTTGAGTTGAGTTTTGGGGAGTTAAATGCACTCAAATTGGTAATTGAATGTTTTAAGAGTATTATTGCATTAGAAGAAGTGAAATTGGGAAGATTATGAGTGAATATGATGTTAGCATGGATGTAGGAAGTATTGGAGGGGGCTTGGGAGGGGTTTGGGAACCCCCATGTCCGTTAAACGAACCTTCTTGGATCAAAAATGACCCCAAGCACCGCCCATGTCCATTAAACGGACCATCTTGGGTCAAAAATGACCCCAAGCATAGCCCATGTTCGTCAAATAGAACTTTTCGGGCTAAAAATGGCTCCCAACTCCGACAATGTCCGTTAAACAGACATTCACGAGACAGCTTTAGTAAATTGCAATTTTTGACCTCCTAAATGGAAAAATATCACCTTGTGGTATTCATGAAAGTTGTAAATCTAGAAGTATTATTTCAAATATTCTAATAAAGAACCCAATCCAACATATTTAGCAAAGGCTATGGCAATTGCGCCAAGACAGGTACAAAATGATTAAGGACATACACATGTTGGATTCTTTTGGCCATAACTTCCCCATCCGACCTCCAAATGAAGTGATTCTTAAAGAAATAGATTCCTAAGACATGTTTCTATCTCTCCATAGAAATTTTTATCTTATGTAGTTGGTTTAAAAATGTTTGATTGAGATAAAGTTAGAGGTCAGTTGGGAGACCATGATTGAGGTATGAACATACTTTGGCTTTTTAAGCATAACTTCTTCTATAGAGTTCCAACTGAGATAGTTCTTGCTTCAAATTAAACTAGAGAATTAAAGCTACCATTTTTGTGAGGTAGTAAATTTGATATTTTGGTGATTGTCTGGTGTGGGCACACCACACTTGTGAGATGATGGCTAATGTGGTTTCATGGAAATAACCCTTCACGCGCTCACGTCTTATGATGACTCCGGAACGTTGGGCTCTGGAAACGGGGTCCAGCAAATCTTCTTCCTTTTGTTTATTTCATTGATTGCATATAGACATTGCCTTTCCTAGTAACCTTTTATTGTATAAATAGGGAGAAATTACCATTTCAGGTCAGGTTGCATGTCAAATATTCATCTTGATTGATATTTCAGTTCTTTAGTATTTTGCTACTGAATTTTTTCTTATATTTATAGAGGCTGATGTGCATTCTGGTTTTATTTATAGTCCTCTATGTAGTTTCCTATACCATAGTCAAGAGGGATTTAAAGATTTTATTTTCCCTTTTAGGTAATATGCTAACAATAGGGTAAGTTAATGCAATGTAGACTATCTATCTGTCTCTTATTTGAAACGTGCACTCCATTATGCAAAGATTGACCAGGATGTAGGTTGATTTCTAACACCACACATAATCATTGTAGATCTCTAAATCCTATTAGAGTAGGAACATAAAAGGAACAAGTGATCATGATATTCAATAATTCTTAAATAGGATGCATCAATTAGGTATATGGAGGAATTTTCCTACCCTATCTAATGTGGCTAATCATAGTTTAAAAGCTTGCCATAATATGTGTGCATGCTTAGGATTGTAGTTTTTACACCATACAACTTGGTGTTAGTTGACTTACGGATGCTCCTCACTATAAATAAGCATAACTAAGTGAATGGAGAAGCATCTTGAAGACTCCAACTTCCATTTAATTTTGTTTACCTACCTGACCAAGTTGAGATTGGATAGAAATTAAACTGCGTTAAGGCTTGAATCCTTATTAGAGCATTACTTTAATATACTTAGACCAAAAATAACATTACAATTGTAGTTGATGGAGCTTTTGAATCCCTCTAACTCAGGGACATAATAGAGAATGTCATAAAAGGACCATGGATCAAATCAAAACTAAAGTGTTCCCCATTGCTAACCTAGTATTCACACTATGGTTTTAGTTTGTCTCTAGATTTAACAATGTGTTTTACCAATGCAAAGGCATTTCCTAGAATTTTGAAGCTTCATAGGGATCTCTGTTTAATGATGTATGCATTTACCCACTTAACCCATAGAGATTGCTTATCTTGTATTATTCTCCATGTCTTTTTGGTAAGAAAAGATAGGATTATTAGTTTATAGGCCATAATGCCTTGTCCCTTTTACTTTTATGGTAGAATTTTTTAGACCATTTCACTCTACCTCCTTTGGAGTCTAGTTTATGACCAGGCCACATGAATTTATTAGAGATTGTGTCTATCTTCTTGGTGATATATCTAGCGAAGACTAGATGGAATCCCCAGTCAATAGCCACGGAAAAAAGAACTAATTTAATTAATTAAGATTTACCCATAATGAAAAAATCTTTATATCTCTAACTGTTGATCTTGTTAAGGATTTTATTAATCAGAAGCTTGTAATCAAAGTTTAAGAGATAGGAATTCCTAAATAGCTGATAGGTGGCTGCTAAATTCTTAATCTTGTAATTAAAACTACAAAAGGTACAATGTTGGTTGCACTTCTAGATATAAATATAGCACTATTGCTCTTATTAATAGATAATGTAGTCATCTTGTTAAACATTTCGAGAGCAATATTAAGGGATGAAACTGAGTTAGAATCAGCTTTAGAGAAAAAAATCATCAGAAAAGCATAGGCTTATGATCCTCTACTTCTTTAATTTCCTATGGAATTAAAGCTAGAAATTTTCCACCACCTTGGTTAGAAGCCTATTGAGCACTTCTATTACCAATGAGAACATATAAGGCAAAAGAGGATCCCTTTTTCTAATTTCTCTTGCACCATTGATTGCTTTTGACAGTTCCATATTAACAAGAATTTTAAAGGATATAATTCTGAAAATTTATTGTATCCATGTTATGAAATGTATTGGAAACCCATAGGTATGTAGTACATTGATTAGGAAAGACAAATCCCCCATGTCATAAGCTTTTTTGAAATAAACTTTTGTGGAATAATTCTTGTGACCTCTCTTTCTTATGTAATGCTTGAGGAGTTCTTATAAAATGGAAATGTTATCACCAATAGATTTTCCAGGGATATAAACTCCTTGTATAATCAATATGGTTAGGAAGTATAACCTTTAATCTCAGTGATAACGCTTTGGAGAAAATTTTATAGATTGTGTTGCAATAAACAATGGGTCAAAATTTTCTAAAATTAGTAAGATTTTTATCTTTAAGAACTAATGTGATCAGGGTGCTATTGACTTCTTTCAATAACTTACATTTTTTAAATAATTCTAATAGTGTTTCCACGACCATCTTATTAGCAATATGCCATGTTTTGAAGAAGAAGTTGGCATTAAAACTATTTGGACCTAGAGCTTTCTTTGAGTGCAGTGATCTAAATGCCTTGTTGATCTCTTAGATGGAGATAGTGTAATAACCCAGACCACCCGCCCACAGATATTGTCTACTTTGGGTTGCCCATCGGGCTAAGGCCCTCACAGTTTTGCTCTTCTGGCACCAAAAAAATATGTCTATAGGGAAGAGGTATCCATACCCTTATAAGGCATACTTTGTTCTCCTCTATAACTGATGTGGGATCTCATAATCCACCCCTCTTAAGGCCCAGCGTCCTTACTGACACAACGAGTCGAGAACCGGCTCTAAAACCATTTGTAACAGTTCAGACTGTCCGTCCACAGATATTTTCCACTTTGGGTTGCCCATGTAGCCAAAGCCCTCACGGTTTTGCTCTTCCCATATTTGAGAAAATGCATATGTAGTGAAGAGGTATCCGTACCCTTATAAGGCGTACTTCATTCTCCTTTCCAGTTGATGAAGGATCTCATAATCCACCCCCTTTAGGGCCCAGTGTCCTTGCTGGCACAATGGGTTAGGAACCAACTCTAATACCATTTTTAATAGCCCAGACCACCTGTCCACAAATATTGTCTGCTTTGGATTACCCATAGGGCCAAGACCCAAATGGTTTTGCTCTCACCGCATCTTAAAAAACGTGTCTGTAGGGAAGAGGTATCCGTACCCTTATAAGATATACTTCATTCTCCCCTTCAGCCGATGTGGGATCTCACAGATAGATTTAAAGAGAAGTCTCAATTCTTATAGGGAAAGTTGTTCCTGAATGATTTCTTTGATTAATCATGGTAAGATGTGAGAATTGGAGGTAAAAAACAAAAGATTGGTGAAATGCTCCTCAACTACCATAATGATCTTAGATTTAGAATCTAGGATGGTACTTGACTAACAAATGGAGACAAATTTGTTAGTGGTTTATCTGGAAATGATTGTTTTATGTAAACATCCTGAGTTCTTGTCCCCATGTTGTACTATGTCACTTTAGATATTTGCTTCATCAAAGAGTGATGGAAGGCCAAGGCCTAAGTATGAGTATCTAAAGCTTATTTCTCCTGGTTTTTGAGCTGAGTGGAAGTGGGATTGCTATACAAAGTAGACTGGATTTGATCTAAGACTTTTCTTGCAACAGATACAAGGTAGCAAATGTTGCCTATGTTTTACTTATGGAATTGCTTGATTTCCTCCTTAATTCTTTAAAACTTCCTCATAAGGATGAAGTGTTTAGTTCCTCCAATAGTAACATTAAAATCTTTCTCCACTACATCATGAAAACTCGTAATGCTTGTAAAAAATTTATTAGATATAAAAGGGAAGTAGTTAGTTTTCCTGGAAAAGTTGAGGGAGATCAGAATTAGGGATTTGTCAAAAAGCTTAGTGTTAAGAAAGATAGCTTAAGATTGAGAAAATTTTTAATTTATTCCAAGTTAGTCAAAAAAATTTCTAGTTTCCTTTTGATGAATAAACTGCCATCTTGTTTGTTACTCTATATGCAAAAATTACCTCTATAAGGAAGATCAATCACTTGAATTTCATTTGTGAGTTGTTTTGTGTTCTGACTCTTTAGGGCATATTGTGGCACTAAATTCACCTAAAAGGATCCAGGTATCCTTTATCATAAGGGCAATACTTCAAAGCTTAGTCTATAGAGCAGACCTTCGCAAATAGTAGTTATAAGCATTGATAAAGGATAGGAGGATGTTGAAATTCAATTCTACTAAATGAACCTTTAGATGAATGATCTGATCTAGAATAGTAAAGTTAAGAATTAAAACTCTAGTATAATTGTATACAAATAGTGTTCTCCCATTAGGATGTTCATCATTGTTGTGAATTAACTTTCATTTACTTAGTAAAATCCCCAAAATATTACAATTGTATTACTTGATTTGAGACTCAAAGATACCTAATAGGGTATGCTTATTTACCTATATGAAATCTTTTAACAAAAGTTTTTCTTAGGGTAATTAAGACTGCTGACATTGTATGCTTAAAAAATCATGAGGTTTAGTCTAGTGAGGACCTTTTCCTTCTACTACATCTTCTCATACTAGCATATATGAACTTAGTTTCATCATTGCAAGTATCAGTTGCTATAGTGACCTTGGTGGGGGTCCTTAAGGCATTACTATAAACCACTACTTCCTGGGATTTTTTATCATTCTATGGATTTCCATTCCCCTTTGTGTTGATTGCTTCATTATTAGTTGCTAATACTATCTACTTAGTATTGATTTCTTCTTCAGCTGCTATTGCTATTTCTTGAGTTTATATATTTTTAGCTTCATTCAAGTCTTAACAAAAGCTTGACTTAAATAGCCTACTATATGCCTTCTAGGTTTTCTTAGTTGATGCAGAAAGCAGCTTCCATGCATTGAACACCTTGACCACATCTTCTATTAACTCCATATTATCATTCAGCTTGAGTAATGGTATCTCCTCTAATAAGTACTTTATTGCATCCACCACCACACACACTCTATCATAGTTAATCCTACTAGTTTCAAGTATGGCTTGGTCCATGTGTATGGGTTTACCTACAAAACTTTCGAGGTCACTCAATCTAGTAAGAACTAGCTTTAAGAACTTTTTTGGCTTCATATTTGAATTGAAATTTGAAGGGAAAGATGTCTTAATCATTTACAGGTAAGTATTTCTAACCTAGGGATTCCAATTTTTCACTGCCTAGGATTTCATTGCAGGAAAGGAGATTCTTCTATCTAAGAAAAATCCAATTAAAGAAGCATTCTAAATTTCAACTCTGATTTTGAGTGATTCTAAAGGTGATGCAACAATTTAAGTTTCAGAATTACTTAGAGGGTAATAAGAGAGTTTGAGATCAGGATTAGACTCTCTGATGACTTGAGTCCATGACATCTTTATGATTCCTATAGAGACTGGAATTTTAACTCTAAGAGTGAGGTTAGGGCTGAGTGAAGGGGAAAGTGGAGATAGGGGACAAGTAGGTGGAAAAGGGAGAGCACTAGAAGATTTGGTGCATTGTCTATGCTCTAAGGACAAACTTTTTTAGGGTATGATTAGAAATTCATCAGATGTGCACTACTTAAGGGTTAAAAAGTTTCTAATAGAAAGCAAGTTAGATGACAATTTAGGAAAGTACGAATAGATAGTTTCCATAAATAGCAAATTTTAGTGAAGGGAAACGGGAATAGTTTTCTCGAGAAAGGAGTGATGAAAACATAAATGAGTAAGAGGTGAGGGAAACATTTGTAGGAGAGGAAGGGAAGGCAAGAGCATTAAGAGAGCAAAAAAGGAAAGATGAGAAACAATTTAGGTACCAGCAATAAAACGAGGAAGTAAGCAGGAGGTGTGAAGAGGAACTAGCCATGGTAGTGAGATGGAGGAGCTTCTCACACTTGCCATCTTAGGAACTTAACAATTCCAACCACAATTATTATGCCTATGGCTTTAGTAATACTTAAACTAAGCAATTTATCAATTTAAATATTAATTAGTTGAATTTTAATTAGAAATAACTTCAAATTACATTTAGGTTATTAACTTTTTAAGTTTAATCACGATTAGAAATAAGTCTCTAATTAAACATTATATATAATAATTAGAAAAAGTTTCTAATTGAATTATAAATTAATTCAATTAAACAACATATAATTAGAGATAAGTTTGAAATTAAAATTGATATTATTAGTATAATGAGAAATAGAAATAAGTTTCTAATTTAAAATTTAATTTGATTGGTTCCATAATAATAATTACAAATATGTTTGTAATTAAAATGAAATAATTAAAATTAAAATATGACTTGTTCATATACTATTGAAATAATGATTTTGGTTAAATTATAATAATCACAGTTCCATTTCAAGCAAGACTTGATTTATTTATTTATAATTTTTGGATTTTTGTGAGTAGCTTTAATTATGAAAATGTGTTTTTTAGGAAAATGTTGATTATAAAAAGGTCATCTAGACTTACACGAACTGCAGCACAAATAAGACAACCATCATTATGTTAGTGCAGTTATGCCATATGCAATATCTTCCTAAAGAAGATCTAATACAACATATTATCACTATTAACAACTTAATGCAAGAATTGTATTTTAGAGGATGACTAGATTTTATAAAAGTTGAAGTGAAGTACACAACTTTTAACTCAACTTCACAACCAAAAAGTAAATTGTTAAGCATGCTCAAGAACTTAGAATGTCCAATTGTGAAATCATATAAATGGTTGGTGATAAACTTTATGAGAGAAGTTTGAAGAAAAGAATTAGTTTGGACTTTATATCCAACCCACTCGTAATTAAAATTATTGGAACAATAGTATAGCGAGCTTCTAGGACTTTATCACATGAATTCATTGACTCCATTCCATATAGGGTTCGTTATTATATGTTGAACAAAGTAATTAAAAACCGTATAAATTATGTTCATTAATGTATGTCAAGTTTGATATTATTTAGTTTTATCATAATATATGTTATATGATTTTTTATGTTTGAAAAATCTTCTTGAGTATGATAATTGCTTTTTAATTTTCATATGAATGATAATTGAGAACATACGTACTCTTTCTATTTCA
>JANSVA010071476.1:0-11898 GCA_025504915.1 Erythroxylum reticulatum | reverse complement strand
GCATAAAATCTAAAAATAAGAGCCAAGAAGTGTAATAAAAACCATGAAAATGTCACCAATTTATATAAGAAACTTGGTTTCAATCAAATTTCCTCACTCTTAGACCTTTGTACACAGGGAGAAAGTTTATAAAAGTCAAAGAGACATAAGTGCAAAAGAAAATGACGACCATGCTTAAAAATGAGAGCGAAAAAGCAGTTAAATCATTTCATCATAAATCAACCTAAGCATACTTAAAGACCGCGAAGAACATAAACACTATAAGCATTTAATCCAAGAGGTTGGGCAAAAGAGATTTCTCTCAAAGTAATGTGTTTAATCACTCAACTCACTTGTCTTGCGATAATTTCACTTTAAGATCTGCTTAGTCCATTCTCTACCATAGGTTTGTAATAGTTCTACCTCTCCACTATAAGAACTATAATTTTGAAAATTAAAAAGGCTTTTCAAGGTTGTAATGTACGGAAGGCTAAATGAATGGATTTAATAGAAGAAGGAAAAATGACTACATGTACCATAATTATTTTCTCATGAAACAGACGTCAACACAACAAACATAATCTAACACATTTTTCATAACTTTTCTTATAAAAGACCTTTTTGTTGTTTTTTTAGAAAGCTTTCTGAACTTTTTTTTTCTTTCTTGGCTTTTCTCAATAACCATTCTCCTGTGAGAAAGCTTTCTGTTTTTTTTAAACTATCTATAAAGCTTAACTTAGAGTATGAACTGGAAATAAAATGTTGACATTAATATTAAGACTTATGCATGCACTCAAAAATATAGCTCAAAGGGCTAGCAAGGGTTAAGCGTTTGGGTAATCACGGTTTGGAAAGAAATGCCTCTATCATATTAACAAAATTGTAGTTTATGAAGCTTTGATCAAGAATTAAAACAAGTTCTAGAGAGATATGAAATTAAGCAGATATACATAAAATTAAAAGATTTCAAGCACAAATATCCTTCTAACAAGGGTAGTATCTCAATTAAGCAATCTCAAGGTTTAAAAACACATAATGCTACTTCCTTAGCGTACCCTCACTTGCTTCTTGTGAAAACATCGAAAATGAAATTAACCGAAATCAACTATCATTTAAAAACATAGATGGTATTTTTAAAAACACAAGGGCCATTTTAAAATTTATAAAATTTTCGAGACATAGGAGTGAAAAGAATATGAATTGGTTGAAATGAGGGAATTATAAACAATTTTGGTCATGAAGGATAGCGTCGCTGCGGCGAAGCCAAGAGTTCGTCGGGGCAAAACACAATTCATAGCGCCGCCACAGTGAAACCAAGAGTTTGCCGCGGCAAAAAATGACAGAAACATTTAAAACAAGCGATTTTCCTCAACTACCAAGTTTAAAATTTTCATATTACACACAATTGACTTGCACAAGTGGTTAAATGGCCAAAAAGGGGTATAACCTCCCCCATACTTAAGCACATATTGTCCTCAATGATGAAACAATCAAAACACAATCACATTCATCATCAAAACACAATCGTATAGTGAATATAAACAGAAAACAACTTGAAGATAAAGCTCAAGGGGAAATCAAAAAGTAAAAGAGAGGCAAGAGACATAACTTTAGAAAAGAATTTTATTAAATTGTAAAACTACTGATTAAACTAAAAACTAAGCTATTTTCCTACCAAGATGGTTTCTCACCCACACTTGTTCAGTAAACTAATACACTAACATATGTCATAAGTAGTCACAGGGCAAAAGAAAGTAGACAAGTTAAAGAAAGAAACAACATGGTGGTTATGGAGGTTGCTGTTTCTCATGGTAAAGCTTCAGTAGGTGGCCATTTACCTTGATTGTGGTGCCAGAGTCTTCATCTAAAAGCTCTACCATACCAAAATTGTGCACCTTAGTGACTATATATGGCCCATCCCAATGGGTATTGAACTTTCCATGCTTAAAAGTGAAACGAGCCTTAAATTAAAAACTTTATCTCCTTCCTTAAAGTTCTTCCTCTGAAGAACCTTATCGTCCATCAAATTTGTTTTCTCCTTTTAGAGGCGAGAATTCTCATATGTATCTAGCCTCAACTCCTCTAACTCTTGCAATTGGAGCTTCCTCTCTATACCAGAAGATTCTCAAGTTCATGTTGTACCGCTTAACTGCCCAATATGCTTTATGCTCCAACTCCACCGGAAAATGACAAGCTTTCCCGTAGATTAAACAATAAGAGGACATGCCTATTAGGAATTTGTAGGTTGTTCGATAGGCCTATAGTGCTTCTTCTAGGCGTAGGCTCCAATCCTTCTTTGATGGTTTTACCATCTTCTCTAAGATGTGCTTCACCTCTCTATTCAAAACTTCAGCTTGACCATTGGTTTGTGGATGGTATGCAGTGGAGAATTTGTGAGTGACTCCAAATTTGGAAAATAGGTTACCAATGACTTTATTATAAAAATGTGTCCCTCTATCACTAACTATAGCCTTAGGAATCCCAAATCGACAAAAAATGTTTGACTTAAGAAATTTAGACACTGCTTGTGCGTTGTCTTTTCTAGTAGGAACAACCTTTATCCATTTGGGCACATAGTCGACAGCTAAAAGGATATACACAAAGCCAAGAGATAGGGGAAAGGGACCCATGAAATCAATTCCCCATACGTCAAAGATTTCGTAAAATAATAAAGGTTGCAGTGGCATTTCATGCCGTTTTCCTAACCCTCTAAAACGTTGACATTTGTCACATAACTAACAAAAGGTAAATGAATCCTTAAAATGGGTAGGCCAATAAAACCCAGAATCTAGAATTTTCCTAGATGTTCTCCTTGCACGGAAATGCCCACCACAAACCATGGAATGACAAGCTAAAATTATAGCATCGAATTTTTCATTAGGCATGCATTTTCGGATTACCTGGTCACTGCACAGCCTCCATAGATGAGGGGAATCCCAAATGTAATGTCGAGCTTTGCTCTTTAGCTTTTGGGCCTATGACTTAGACATAAAAGGAGGAGTTAGTCCAGTCATGAGATAATTGACTATATGTGCATACCAAGGTTCTTTAAAAACTAAAGCACATAAAACTGAATCAGGAAAAGAGTTGCAAGTCAGTTTAGAAGAGTCCACTCCCTGTGTATCGTCTGGTAGCCTACTCTAATGGTTAGTGACATGGTTTGCTACTCCACCTCGATCCTTTATCTCAATATTGAATTTTTGGAGAAGTAATGCTCATCGTATCAATCTAGGCTTCGATTGTGGCTTCTTGAGAAGATATCAAACAACTGCATGATCAGTAAAAATGGTCACATGTGAGTTTAACAGATATTGCCTAAATTTTTCTAAAGCAAAAACTACTGCAAACAGCTCTTTTTCAGTTTTTGTATAGTTGATTTGAGCCAGATCTAGTGTTTTCGAAGCAAATGTGATAACTCTTGCTAGTTTCTCCTCCCGTTGACCTAACTAGCTCCTACAGCACAATTAGAAGCATCACATGAAAGCTCAAAAGGTAAGTTCCAATGAGGAGCAACTAAAATGGGAGGGGAAATGAGTTTTGATTTCAATTTGTCAAAAGCATTTCTGCAAGAATCATCAAACTCAAACTTAGTATCTTTCTGTAAAAGCTTGGAAAGAGGTAATGCAATTTTGCTGAAATCTTTTATGAGGAACCTATAAAATCCTACATGTCTTTAAAATGATATTATATCTCTAATAGATGCATTGTAAGTCAAAGAAGATATGACCTCATTCTTAGCTTTATCGACTTCAACCCCTTTGTTAGAGATCAAATGACCTAGCACTATACCTTCATTGACCATGAAATGGCAATTTTCAAAGTTCAAAATCAAATTCTTTTTAATGCACCTATTTTAAACTTTTGCAAGACTAGATAGGCAAGAATCGAAAGAATCACCATAAATTGTGAAATCGTCCATAAAAACTTCCATGTAGTCGTCTAAAAACTCACAGAAAATAGCCATCACACAATGTTGGAAAGTTCCTGGGGCATTACATAAACCAAAAGGCATCCTTCCATATGCGAAGGTACCAAAAGGACATGTAAAGGTGGTTTTATCTTAGTCCTCTGGTGCAATAGGTACTTGAAAATACCCAGAAAAACCATCTAGAAAACAATAGTGTGATTTGCCTGCAAGTCTTTCAAGCATTTGGTTAAGAAGGGTAGAGGGAAATGATCTTTTCATGTGGCATCATTTAATCGTCTATAATCTATACACACGCGGCATGAATTCTGCACTCTAGTGGGAATAAGCTCATCCCTATCATTTTTTATCACGGTTATCCCACTCTTTTTTGGCACTACATGTATTGGATTGACCCACTCACTATCAGAAATGGGATATATGATCCCAGCACTCAACAATTTTTTGATTTCTTTCTTAACGACGTCTAAGATAAGTGGATTCAGTCTCCTTTGGGGCTACCTCATATACTTTGAACCCTCACTCAACAAAATCCTATGTGTGCAAATGGCTGGGAAAATTTAAGATATATCTGCCAAATTCCACCCTATAGACCTCTTATGTTATTTCAAAATAGCAAGGAGTCTTTCTTTCCTCATTGTGAGATAGGGTATTGGCAATTATAACAAGTAAATACTCATTAGACTCAAGGAAGGTGTACTTTACAGTAGAGGGTAGGGGTTTCAACTCAATCATAGGAGGTTGCACAATAGAAGGAATCAATTTATTAAGTTCAAGAGAGAAAAGATCACTCCCCTTTTCTTTGGACGTTGAACCCATCTCGTGGTGATCTAAGGATGCAGCGGCCTAGGCCAACTCATTCTGCTTCCCTTCAATCAGGCACTTTTATTAAGGTACAATTTCTTCAGTGATTTCCTTTTTTATGTCAGTCTTCGTGATGCTAGAATCACCTGAAAAATCAACAGAAATCCTTTCTCGACAGGGATTATCATTGACAAGAAAAGATGTCAAAATCATATATGAGTTAGAAAAATTAAGTGAATGCAACTCAGAATCAAAGGAATCCTCTTTGAATTCAAAATTAGAGTAAGTATCATTAACAGCAACATCGACCATATGAACTCCCAAAAGTGAATAATCCTCATTGGGATGTTTCATAACTTCATATATGTTAAAACTCACTTATTGATATCCTACCTCCATGGTGATTGTACCTTCTTTTATGCTAATCATAGTATTCGTAGTCTATAAGAAGGGTCTACCAAGAATCAAGGTAGTGTCCTACACAACTTCAGAAGACATGTAAAGTACATAAAAATCAGTTGGAAAGACCAAACCTTTTACCTGGACCAAGATGTCCTCTATGATTGCCACTGGATGCCTAAGAGACCTATCAACCAATTGTAACACTACAGATGTAGGCTTAAGACTCTTAACTCCTAATGATGTATAGACAGACTTAGGCATCACATTGATTGCCGCCCCTAAGTCTAATAAAGCCCTTCCTATGATAACTTTTCCTATTGTGCACAGAATGGTGAAAGATCCAGGGTCTTGGCATTTGACCGGTATTTATGGTTTGAAAAGTGTGGGGACATTTGAGCTGACTTGTACTCTTTCATTAGGTCTAAACTTTCTTTTGTTTGTGCACAAGTTCTTAAGATATTTAGCATATGTAGGAACCCTTTTCACTAGATCAAGCAAAGGGATGTTGACTTCTACTTTCCAAAATAAGTCAATGACATCTTTCTCATGTTTAAAATCATTTATCCTTTTGCTAAGCAAATATGATTTCGAAAAAGGAAGGTCTTTTATACTTACCTCTTTGTCAGTTGCTTCCTGGGTTCCTTGCTTGTTTGATTCCTGAGATTTCTCTGAATTTGCTTCCTTGCTCCTTAATTGTTTTAACTCTTTTCCAGTTAAGAGTGCTCTTTCTTTTAAACTTTCGGACTTCTTAACTCTCTCAGTTGATGAAGACAATTCTATGCTCTCATTCTCCTTTTCATCTTCTCCCTTATCTTGATTTCTGAACCTCACTTGTTTCCCACTGCGGAAAGTTATGGCATTCAAGCTTTTGGGGTTCATAACGGTATTTGAGGGGATAGCTCCACTACTTCTTGCTTGATTCTCACTCATGTTGTTGGACAATTGGGTGACATAGGAATTGATATTCTCAGCTTTCGTCTCCCATTGCTCCATTCTCTTTTCTAGAGCATTAAACCGAGCAATGGTCTTAGAGGAATCTTGTTAAATGAGATTGGATATTGCATTAAAATGGTTATTGTTCAAAGTCCTTTCTTCCTTCATCAAAGCCATCATATTGTGCAAAAGTTAGTTGGTTTCCTCCTTTGGTGGAATAGTCAGAGCTTACTGTTGGTTGGGGAACTGGTTAGTGGAAGTACTAGCTCCTCCTCTTTGTTAAAATATGTTTGGGCCTCTTCCTTCTTCATTCCTTCAACTGAACCTATGGTTTGCCTTCCATCCCTCATTATAAGTGTTGGAGTAGGGGTCCCATTTTTTATTAGTTCAACCCTGATACACTGTAGATACCTCTTCATACTGAACAGGGTAAACACTAGATACGTTCATCACTGACCCACAAGTATCACAATTGGGTGCAATAAGATCCATAGAAGATGTTAGGGGATGCACACTCATGTTATTTAGTTCTGCAGTGATGAAGGACAACTGTGAAGTTACTCTACTCTCCAAAGAGTCGACTTTAGACTTCAAAATCTCCATCCTTTTGGATTATGCCGTTGAAGCTCCCAACTCATGTACACCACTAGTATCTCTCACACTGTACTCTTGATGATTTAAGGTCATCTTCTTAATCAGATCCCATGCTTCCGTATTTGTAAGGTCAATCAAAGAACCTCCAGATGCTGCATTCAACATGCCCTTATTTTGACTTTTCAACTTATCATAAAAATACTGCACTAGCTGCTCACCAAGAATCTGTGATAGGGGCATCTAGACAACAGATCTTAGAAGTAGTTCCAATAGTCATAGAGTGACTCATTATAATCCTGATGTGCCGAATGGATCTCCTTCCTTATCGATGAAGTTCTGGAGGCCGGAAAGTATTTGTCTAGGAATGCCTTTCGCAGATTGACCCAACTATGGTAGGCATTCGCCACATGCCTTGGGAGGCTCATATACCACTCCCATGCTTTTCCCTCCAATGATAGGTGAAAACTTCCATAGTACTTGATCAAGTGAAGCTCCCACGATTTTCATACTCTGACAGATTATGGACAAAGATCGCAAATGCATGTAGGGATCCTCTCCTGTCAAGCCATGAAATTTAGGAAGAGACATAATGAGTAATCCTTTAACTTCAAAATTCACATCAAAATTAGGACAAATAGTAGTAAATGGATCATAATTAACATTAGAGGTAGTTGCTTCCCTAATGGTTCTCCTTTTTTGATTCCCATTATTTTCTCCAACTCGCTCATGTTCCCGATTACCTCCATTATCACCATTCCTAGGTTAGTTAACATGAAAGTTAAGGTTTTGCAGAAAAGCTGGGTTCTCATCCATGATCACTCTTTCTATCGACTCACTCTTACTAATTGGCCGACTAGACTCTTCTCTGACAACTAACTAACTTCTCTCTTTTTCTCTCCTCTCCTTTCTAATCTTTCTCAAACGTCTCTCAATTTTAGTGTAGAAAGGTAGAAGTTTAGCTCTCCGGGGCATGCACGAGAACAATTCAATTGAAAATAAAAAGGAACTATATTTACTCGCAAGCACACAAATTCAAATAAAAAGATGAGAAGTGATGGATGCAAGTGTGTGAATGTATGAAAGTAAATTATGTATGTATGACCCAAAAAGCAATCAAAGAAATGTTCAAAACTGTGTGGGTGCAAAAAATGCTAAGTATGAAAAGTGTAGAAATTTTAGTATGCTTTATTTTATGTTTTCAAATTTTGATTCTATGCCAAGAAAATGAAATCCTATACCATTCACAAGTATGAAACTAAACTATCTAAAATGTAGTCTAAACAAAAGCTCCTAACCTTACTTGGAATCAAAAATGACAAAAGCTAACCTAGAGAACCAATTGTTTGGTTCCCCGGCAATGGCGCCGTTTTAATTCGGACCTTTTTATTCTTACCTTTGTAGGTCAAATAAAAAAAATTAATTCTAAAGATTGTAATATAGAATGCAACCTCGGGTCGTCTCACTTAATTGAAACCTAAACGAGTAGATTTAGGCCAACCTATATGTCATGAAATGCAAGCTAAATTAGCAAGTAAGGGGGTTTTGATCTTTGGAAATCTTAACAAATTAAATGAATTGTAAGAAAAATGTGTAAAAATATTTTTTAGATTTTGGGAATACAAATCGGAAAGATGAAGACAATGATCAAATGTGATAGTATCCTCTTGAAAATGCACTTGGATTTCATAGTTCGAAATGAATTTTTTTATGAGAGTAGAAGTCACTAAGTTTCAAATGATAAACCTTAAAGAACTCTTTAAGTCCAAGATCTTAATCAATGAACTCCATTTCTTAAGACCTTGTTGAATGCCCTTATGTGTGTAATGGGTAAGTCAATGCAACAAGTCATTTTGGGATCTCAAATCAACTTGATATGAAACACAACTATGCACCATAAAAGAGATCCAACAAGATCACAAATAGACATATATGAGACTTCATATATTTAAGCTCAAAGTTCTACATCAACAAATCCCAACAACACATTGAATATCCAACACTTGATTAAACTCTAATCAAGAATGTTTAATTACAAATTACAATTCCTAAACCCAGGAGTTCATAAATCATAGTCAAACATAGATTAAGCTACTCCGCTTTTAAGCCCATTGAACTCAAGCCGTCATTACATCTTCAAAAGGAGAGAGGTGCCTAGCCACGCATAGCTCCAAGACGCTTCACAACCGAGAACCCACCGGCATTCATGGTAGCAGTCGATGGTGGAAAGAAGAAAATAGTGGTATGGATGAGAGAAGATGATGGTGTGTGTGTAGAAGAGTTTTCTGAATGGTAGAGAGAATGAATGATGGAGAGATATCTGTCAGCTCTTCTTGTAACTTAACCAAAAATAGGTAATTTTTTACAAATCAAGTTATGGTTCAGGTTGCACAGTGGGTAAACTTCCGAAAATGGTTCGGGTATTTGAAGGTTTTCCATGGCAACTTTTCCAGAAAGGTTTTTCTTGGAGTTTTTGGTTTCTTTGTCATGGTGAAATTTTCTCGAAGAGTTTCAGCGTGAATTCTTCATACTTTGCTGCGGTGAAACATCAACTTTTACTGCGGTGAACTTTCTTGTTGCCCTGTTGACTTGTTGACTTATCATTTTCAGCCTTCACTTCTTGCCTCTACTCCTTGAGTCTCCTACAATGAACAAATGGTAGTTTGCAGTATCAATTGTTCTAGAAAATTAATTTAGTGCAATTACTAATTATTTGTGACAAATTTTACTCTCAAACTACATAAAGTAAAGGCAAGCACTCAAGAGTCAAATTAAGCATAAATTCTAAAAATAAGAGCCAAGAAGTGTAACAAAAACCATGAAAATGTCATCAATTTATATAAGAAACTTGGGTTCAATCATACAGTAATCTGTAAAATGTAGAACTGATTTTTGACAGTGGAAAAACAGAGGAAATGTAGAGAACTTTTGCTGCCACTATTTAACATCTGAAAATTCCTATTTATAGGTTTATAAGAAACCGAACAAGTCTAAAATTTCTCAAATATTCTATCTTTGACTAACTAAAACAAGAAAAATATGGAATACAAATCTAAAACTTCAAGCACTCAGTCAAGTTGAAAAATAAACACATGTTAATTTGAATCAACCTTCAACACACATACCTGAATAGGGAATGCCTAATGTCTCCCCAAAATTGAATAGGTGATGGATGCCACTTCGCGATTGTTGGATCTTGTTTTCAGAGCCCAACTATTCGGACTATCATAAGAGGTGAGCATACATATTACCCTGTAGGGTTGCTTCAATGAACTCTCCTTAACCATCATCGATTCATCTTCATTATATGCTATCATAAATATTGGGCACCCTGCCCTCGCAAGGTTCATGCTTGATGTCCTAAGTGAAACCTGAACACGCATCCCACAAGGGTGGCGTGCTCACACCAGTCAGTCACCAAAATCAATCTTATTCCTTCAACTTCAGAATAGATTTTAGAAATCTTCAGATCATAATTTCAAAATGAATTCTTCAAAGAAACATTAGCTTAATGTCTCTAGTTAATTTTAAATTAAAAACCATCTCATTTGGAACTTTATAGATCAAGGTATACTTAAAAGTCAAAGTATATTCATAACTAAGTTAGGCTCCTTCAACCGATTCTCGCATTTTCTTTCCATCAATCTTTTTCAAATCAACACCAAAGGTTACCCATTTTTATGGGAAAATAAAAACATGTGTTAGGAATCTATTGGTTTAAGAATAGCTTCATTTGTAGGTCAGATGATGAAGTTATGGCCAAAAGAATCAAACATAATTATGTCCTTAATCATATTGCACCTATCTTGGGACAATTCACACAACTTTCATTAGAGATATCAGATTAAGGTCTTCTTAAGACAGTTTCGAAGAGGACTTCTAGATCTACAACTTCTATGAAGAATCTAGATCTACAACGTCAATACACGGGCCGTGTTGAAATTCACGGGTAGACCTTGTATTCCTCGGGTCTGATGGTCTTTTCATTCTTGGAAGACACGGTCAGTGTTAATTTACACGGCTTGACCATGTACTCCTAAGATTTTTACTGAAATCTCCCTCTCCAAGACATCTCCAATGGATCCTACATCCATTCTAACACCACTTTCACTCATAATCTTTCCAAATTCAACTCTCCTAGTGCAATATCACTTTATTTACTATGGTTGTTTTGCATATACATCCTATGCAACATCACCAAATTGTAATGATAATATCTCTTAACTCCGATATCTAAAAATTTCATACTTTATATCGTTGGAAATCTAGGAAGATATGCTACAACTTTTAAGAAGACAACTTTGTCTAATTCAGCATAGATTAATACAGATGTTTCCCCTGAAGTCAAAACACTAAGTTTTTTTTCCCTATAAAAACTTGAAAACAAATTCACTCCCTCTAATGTAACATCATTTCATAACAATTCAACTACCAATATTATTTAATTAACACTCTCTAATCTCTACTCATTGGACTCATCACTTACAACTAGTTCTTAT
This sequence comes from Erythroxylum reticulatum, assembly GCA_025504915.1. Taxonomy (NCBI): domain Eukaryota; kingdom Viridiplantae; phylum Streptophyta; class Magnoliopsida; order Malpighiales; family Erythroxylaceae; genus Erythroxylum; species Erythroxylum reticulatum. The sequence continues at coordinate 765 of JANSVA010071476.1, read as the reverse complement.
CATTCACAAAAATCCTATCTTTCTTTCTCCATAACATCTCACTTATATATAACAATAATTTATGTTCACAATCCATCATCTCAAGTTGATAACTTCTTCAAGGATACCTAATTTTAACTCAACATCATCCATACACAATTCATATTTCATTAACAACATAAAATAAGAGTTTACAATGCTTTAATGACATTTCAAGCCACAATACATCATTTCCCAAAATCCCCAAACTACAAAAGATACTTGAATTATAATTGCTCAAAATACGACTACAACCTTGTTTTACATAAATTACTCCAAAACAAAACAAAACATGCAAATTCGGAGTGATGCCTCGAATCTCTTTCACTCTATCTTTTGCTCATCACCAAATTATAGGACCGAAGGGGGGTGAGCTTAAAGCTCGTGGGTAACAAGTTTATAACGGAGAAATAAGCAAAACCATTGAAATTGTTTATTTTTCATATAAAATTCTTATTGAAACCATAAAGCACATGTTTGTCAAATTCTTGTCATGTAATCCAATTCACAAACAACATAATTTATGCAATCCTCAACTTGTTCACAAAATCATAAACACATAAGAATATCAGAATGGTTTGGGTAGGTCTATAAATAGAACAATCTAACACATTCCCACATAATGGTCCTATGTCGTTATGAACAAAAAGAACTAACATAATCCCATATAGTAGTTTTTGAGTAGTCATAACCATGATGGAGTCCATGAAGGATCTCCATCCCACTAGTGGGAAGGCGGGAGAAGCC
>JANSVA010071456.1:0-11900 GCA_025504915.1 Erythroxylum reticulatum | reverse complement strand
ATAATTTGTAATAACGTAAATTTTCTGCATTGGAAAGGACTTCTTAAATGGTTTTGCTTATTACCAATTATAAATTGTTAACCATGGGCTTAAGCTCACCCCCCTTTTTCCTCCCCGACATCCAGGTGATGAGTAAGATATCGAGTAGTCAAAGGATAAGGCATCACTCCAATTCTTTTTGTATATTTTGTATTTGAAGCAAATTTTGTAAAGAGAGGATTTAGTTGTATTTTGAGCAAATCATGAATTATGTACCTTCTGTATTTTGGAACCTTAAGACATTAATGTATTTGTGGCTTAAAATACCCACTAAAGCTTTGTAAGATTCTTATCTTTTGATGCAAATGGAATAAAATTGCATTTTTGATTATGACTCTCTTTTAAGTTTGTATATTGCATTTTTAAGTTTCCATAAGGGAAAAGTCATATTCGGACTTCAAGGGAATATTTAAATTAATCCAGGATAATATAGGCAATGTGCCTTCTAGAAAGTTGTAGGTCTCCTTTTTAGCTTTCCAACAGTATATAATGTAGAATTTCGGACTTCTGGGTTGTAAATTATGGTCTTTAGAAGGGGAGATGCTTAGGAGTATACAGAGGTATCGTCTGTAAGGACGAATCATCTGTAATGACATCATATCGTCTGGGATGACATCATTCGTCTTAAGAGATGCATCGTCTGTAAAGACATATCATTTATAATGACGTCATATCGTCTGTGATGACGTCATTCATCTTAAGAGAAGCATCGTCTGTAAAGACGTATCGTCTGTGATGATATCATATTATTTGTAATGACATCATTCATCTTAAGAATTGTATCGTTTGTAAAGACACTTCGTCTTAAGAGCAATATTGTCTTAGGTTGACTTTTGCTTTGTCTTAAGTTAACCATCTATATCGTCTTAGGTTGACTTTTGCCTCGTCTTAAATTGACCATTCTGCTTCGTCTGTCTTTTGTTTCATCTATATTTTTGCTTCGTCTGTCTTTCAACTTCATTTGTGTCTGCCATTTGACTATCCTTTTTGCTTCGTCTGTCTTTATCATTCCTCTAATGCTATCGTCTACTCCATTTTTTGACTATTTAGATGATAGAATCTGCCTTCAAGGTCTTCATGGAAATTGTATACCTCGAAGTCGTCTTTCAAATCATCCTAAGATGGTATTAATCCGTTATTCCAAATGACAGCTATGTTATTTTATCTCAAGATAGGTGCTATAAGATTGATGTTTTCCTAAATAAATCTGTCCTGAAATAGAATAAGAGCATTGTTTTGATGTTTGTCCTGGTGGAGGATGGCCACCCTTGTGTAGAACACGTTCGGATGTCACTTAGGATGTCAGACACATGAACCACGAGTGTAGGGTCCCAACACTTATGGTATCAAAGATGACTAGGTTTAAGAGTATCCTAGGGATGAAGTGGGTAGTCTAAGACATAAAATGAACATGTATTGTTTTAAAGTGAATAACTTGCATTGTTTTGAATTGTTTTACAAGATTTGAAATTTGCTTTATATGATTTGAAACTGTTTTGCATAAACTAAAGATTTTCAATGATTTTAAATTGAAGGAGGGGAAAATGCCACCTCAAAAGAGATTTCGAGCAGCTGTGACTTGATCGAGCTCTCACTAAGGGAGCACGGATGAATTCTATGTCCCGCAAGATGCTGGGACACAGCCTACTCCCAATTCTGAGGCACCTAGTGTGCAACATGAAATGGCACCACCTCTTCCTCCTATGTCCTCTATGGACCCGCGATTCTTTCAAGCCTTTGCTTAGGCTTTCAAATATGCCATGGGCCAAGGGTCGCAACTGCCAGTGCCCGCTTTAGTAGATAGAAGTGGATAGTGTGATAAGCTTCCTAGATAAATATAGTTTAATTGTGGAATTTTCAGAGCACATTTTTACCCCTTTTCTCATCTTTTGCTTCATCATTTTTGTCTCAATATTGTCACTCAATCTTTTTCAAATGATTTCACCTAGATAAGATTTTATGTGGAGATATAAATCAATGTGTTACGAATCCAATGGTTTTAAGTCCCATGTCAGTTGGGAGCAGGAGATATAGCCAAATTACCGAAGGGTGTTCGAAGTAGTTACAAACCAAGGTGGTCGCGATTGTGCAGTTTACAACTAAAACGCAAAAGTCGCGATCGTGTGAAATCACAATCGCAATTTTGAGCCAAAAGGAGGAAAGTCGCGATCATGAGAAGTTGTGATCACAATTTTCAGCCAAAAAGAGGAAAGTCGCGATCATGTGAAGTCGCGAATGCGCTTTCCTATCCTTTTTCCTAAAAAATGATGCGTTTCTTCTTCCTCTTTCAACACTCTGCAACATATCTTCTTCTTTCTTTTCTTTTAAATTATTAATTTTCATTCAATCCAACTTCTCTAACTCATCTGAACCCCATTTTTGACTCTCATTTAACTCAAAACATTCATAAACAAATCCAAAACCAAGAATTATCATCTAACTTCAAAAATCATAAATTCTCCATGTATGTCTTCATTTTCTGCATTTGTTCGTCTTTTTCTCTTCTTTCATTAAATCCGACACTTTAAATTCATTTATACTCTTTCTACTTCATTTCCATTCAACTCTTTCAAAACACGTTCACAGTACAACTAAATATACAAGTTTACTGAAAATCCTCAAAATCATCAAAAATCAAATATTAGTCATGCATCTTCTTTATGTTCTATGTTTCACATTTTTGCTACACTTTTTTTTTTACACATCCAACATCTGCATTATGTTTCATTTCTTCCTCAAATTTCATTTTGAAACATTCATTCTCATCTCAGAACATCATCTTACAGGTATTCTTCAACTTTAAATTCAATCTTTTATCATTCTCTAAAAACACTCAAAACTCACTATACATATATATACATAGTAAAAACAGTGCTCTCACTTCTGTTTTCTTCTATAAATTTTTACACCTAGTTCTACACATTTACTTTGTTCTATCACTCCCAAAAATTATTTCTACACTTACTTACAATATAATAATAATCAGATCCTACAAATCATCAATTGCACATTTTCACTCTATACACAGTTTTTAATAAAAATATTCAGTTTTCTTATGATTATGAAATATCAAACTAATCACCATTTTTGTTTCAGAAAACAACAACTCTGAAGGATTATCAAGATACTTACTTGATATAGATCCAAGATCTATAGAAACTCAAAAAGTCCTAAGCTTCAAGCAGCTCACATACACCGTTATGGAAGTTAACAAGTTTTGGTTTTTCTTGCGGTGAATGGAAGAAAACTGAAGTTGAGAGTAGAAAAAGGTAGATGGAAATCAAAGTTTTTCATTGGTGGAGTTTTGATTAAAAAATCTGTGTAAAGGAGGAAACTTTGAAGAAGAAGCTACGAAGAAGAAGATGAAGACAGACATAGTAATTTGTCTTTCAAAGTTAAGGAAACTTAACTTTAGACTTGGACACTTGTCCTATTTCTAAGGTCTTAGTTAGTTTCCCAACTAACTAGTTCCTATTGTACTAGTCCCCAACTCTCATCTTTTCTTTTCAATTATCTCCAAAGTTCTCGATGTCATCTTCTCACAAATTTCTTCAATATCATTACACTCATTTGTATTTTCCATACATCAATTTCCTTGCCAAGTGGAATTTTTCTTAATGCAATAATATCCAACATTTTTGGAAATTATTCTTAAAATTCATCACAATTCAAAATTAAAAAATAAACTCACCAATCAAAATTTTCAATACAACACGTTCACAATTCTCAATAATATCACTTCACAATTCAATTATACCTAAAATGTCAATGAATACATGTACAGTCATTTTAAATGTGTGTAAAATATTCAAATTCATGTGCGCGTACGCTAACAATATGCATGAGCATGAAAAATGCATTTTTTAATCTCTCATTCATCTCATATGTATCATATTTTTAGGTTTTAACTCTTAATATGGGAACGGGATGTTACATTTCTCCCCTCCTTAATAAATTTCATCCTCAAAATTCTTATCTGACTAATCAAAGAGGCAGGTCATGTTTCCTCGTATACTCCTCCGTTTCCTATTTAACTTCATCACCCGAATTATTTCTTCCAAATGACCATAATAATTGTAATCAATCAATCCTCTAATTATTTCTTCAAATGTCACACTATCTTAACTGTTTCTCATTATACAAATATCATATCAATTACAATTTCACTTCCGAAGCGGACAACACATCTTTGTTAGATCTTATCAATATTTCTTGGCATATTCACCTATCATCCATTATGAATTTGAGATATCTTTTTTTAATAACATAACTCATAAGTTACTGGTCTTATGTTCTCAATAACTTCGATGTTGATCCACTTATTTCATTTATCTTTCTAGAATCACTTAGTTCCTGACACAGATCAATTTCACTAATTAATAGTATCTTGAATCGATTATGGCCTTTATCCATTTTTAGGCCCTTTTCATTTTAATGTAAAGGTGAACAACTCTTTTTGTCACCTAACACCTCATACAATATTCTAATGATATCACTATGATCATGATTGTTATGCTATACATTGACCTTATGCTCCTATGAACTCCAAAATATAAGCTTTAAGCATATCTTCAACAGTTAAAATTGTTGGCAACTCCTACCTACAATCACTTGGTTCTATATCCTTAGCCACTAAACATAGTTTCGGCGCATTCCTGCTATGATGTATAGCTTAGGTTGATACTTATACTTTCTCTAATAATATATTTGCTCAATCATCTTTATTGGGTACACATCCTTCTTATTTCAACCACAAAGTAACATCTTTCCTATTTGGAATCAACAATTCAGATTCATTTTTAATTCCTCGATAAGATTTACAATTCAAGATCCCTAATTTGGGCGTTGATAATCTTTTCATGCGAACTAATTTTAAACTCCAATGTAGCTAACAATATTTCATATTGCCCCAAATTTAACTCAACATTCTATTCATTTTATTGCACTGGATTTGATAATCACAATATCCAAATTTGTGCTATTTTGTTATAGAATTTTTTTTAAGCATTAGATTACAACACTAGCTTTATTGGGAAATACTCATTTGTACATCATAATCTTCCATTAACTCTATCCATTGTCTCAGTCTCATTTTCATTTCTTTCAAACTCAATAATTATCTCATACTCTAATATTCCATATAAAATCCAAAATGATTCATTGTACTTATAATGTCTCTAAGTTCTCAATGCAATTTTTATTGCAATAAGTTCTAATTCATGTATCAAAATTCAGGTCATGAGGCTTTAATTGTCCCTATATACAACAAATCACTTTATAATGTTGAAACATATTGCATCTTAATCTCTAATGTGAAACTTCATTATATACTGCAAAAATCTCCACATCGAAGCAATATGATTAACATCGGTGTTATAATTCCTTAAAATTCTTTTTACGCATTCGTCACTCATACAATTTACACGTTTTTCCTAAAACATTTTTGTCAAAGGACTAAGATCAGTAAAAACTCCCTAACAGTTTCTGTTGGTATCTAATTTCCAACAATTCTAGAAAACTTTGGATCTCATATATATTCCTCGGAGTTTCTCTCTTCATCATTTCCTCTATTTTCTTTGGGTCTCCTAATATGCCATGTTCAAATATTATACCACCCAACATTTTATTTGATCATGTTAAGATTCACTCTCATTAAACTTGGCATATAATTATTTATACCTCCACGATGTGTAAGATTAATCTCAATGTTGAAAATATTTGCTTCACTTTTCGAATACACTCTAGTTATCCTCTATGATCATAGTCACTAATTGATCCAATTTTGCTTGGATCACTTTAATCTTCAATAGCATAATATTGTCGGGGCATTGTTAACTCCAACAGATATAACCCAAACTTCCTTATGCTTATGATTTGTTCTCGTAATTCTTTAAGGGTCTAATTCCTCAATGAGGTAGTATTGTCTCATGTTATTTTTGGTTTCCCAATTGACTTCATTTCTTGAATGATTTTCTCAATTCATTTGATTTTCTCTTATTTCCACATAGAATTATTCTAACGCCTGCTCATTCGTTCTAGTTTCTCCATACGTTTCAATTTAATTGCAATATTGACTCCCTGTGTTGGTAACATATTCATCAGATATGATTTGTATCTCTTATACTTAATGTCACCTCAAATTCAACAATCCACTCACCTAGTTGGATACTTTACATCAATGAGTGACCATCATTGAAGTCTCACCCAGTCACGTAACACAATTCACATTCATACCATTTCACATTTCACATTCAATACAATTTAATCACTCATATAATGCATATGCAATACACATGAGACTCACTTTCCATTTGTTACTTTTTTGTGACTGAGTGCCTGAACTGTCCCATATAGGGCTTATTGATAACTTTCCTTTATCCTCTTGGGGGATACAGGGCTCATTAAATATTAAGCCTGAGGCTCTGATTCACTTATGAACTTAAAGCTCATTTTCACTCGTTGAGCTTTAAGCTCTAATCGATGGCTTCTCTAGTCACAACAGTCGTTATATTTCATGCATTCATGAAATAGAAGGCATCATTCACATTTACATAATGACATTCAATCACTTTCCCATATCATCAGACCTTAGTTCGACATTCAACATTAAAGTTGAGAATCACACTTTCATTGATATGCAAATGCACTTTCAGAACACATTTAACAATCAAATTACGTAAACTTAGTTCATCCCATTCACATTCAATAAGCACTTCAATATTTCATTCATACAACACATTCATCGGACATTCTGTCTGTAAACTAACACAATCAATCATATTCACACAATCAATCATATTCACACAATCATTCAGAAATGAATCAATACCAAAAAGTCAAACAAAACAAACAGTGGAACGAGACTACTAGGTCTACTCATAGTATGCTTCAGATTAGTATTTGCTGCCAAATTCTAAGAACACTTGAATGCATACATTTAACCTACACAACACATTTATGCAAGATACACATTCATCACATTTTGCACAATCATAAGTGTTTAATAATGCACGTGAGTGAAATGAAATATATACGATGCATGTTCATGACAATCCTAGGTATCTTACCATCAATTTCATCACAAAAATTATTCTCATACCAAAAATCATCTAAGTATAGCTTATACTTAGGCTTACGCCTCACTAAAACCATTAAAGCACAATTCATTTCTCAATAAATCACTTCAGAGTTTTCCAAGACACCCCATTTGGGTCTACTGTTCATGTTCAATCAGAAGGTGAAAATGATATAATTTGGTCTTGCTCTCTTCTAGGAAAGTGTTCCTCAATGTCCTCCCTTTGTATTGACACCAAAATCTTCAATTTGGTTCAGTAGTTTGGAAGATATGCCTCAAATACTATCAGGTTGTCCATGTCCAAAAATAGTTTACTATGCATCATTTTCATCCAAAAATACAATATCTTAGAGACTAAATCCAAATTAGAATTCTTCATATGATTTGTATCCATATATCTCTAGTTTACTCCAAATAAAAAATCATCTCATTTGAAATCCTATAGACCCAGATATAATCAAAATACTGAAGTGTGTTAAGTAACATAATCCTATTTCACTGTTCCAACAGATTCCACATTTTGTTTTGATCAATCGTTTTCAATTCAATTTATAATGCTGCTAATTTTTGTTTATAAGTAGAACAATGTGTTAGGAATCTATTAGTCTAAGAAGTACTCCATTTAGAGGTCGGATGACAAAGTTATAGCTAAAAGAATCAAATAAGGTTCTGTCCTCAATCATATTTAACCTATTTCGGGGCAACTGGCATAACTTTCTCTATAGGTATCGGATCAAGGTGTTCTTTAAATGATTTTGAAGAGAAATTCGAGATATAAAACTTTAGTGTACTCCTCAAAGACAAATTCTATCATCATAAGGGGTAGAAAATGGACCAGAAGAAGTTTTAGTCAACATAAGATGAAGTAGAAAGTTAACCTAAAACAAAGCAGATGGTCAACTTAAGACGAAGTGACTCTTAAGATGAAGCAGAGTCAACTTAAGATGAAGCAGAGTCAAATTAAGAAGAAGTGAATCTTAAAACAAAGCATAGTCAACTTAAGATTGAGTGACTCTTAAGACGAAACAGAATCAACTTAAGACGAAGTGACTCTTAAGAGGAGGCAGAGTCAACTTAAGATGAAGCAAAGTCAACTTAAGACGAAGTGACTCTTAAGATGAGACAAAGTTAACTTAAGACAAGACAAAGTCAACTTAAGTAGAAGTGACTCTTAAGACGAAGCAGAGTCAACTTAAGACGAAGCAAAGTCAACTTAAGACGAAGTGACTCTTAAGACGAAGCAAAGGACACCCCTGAGCTTCATCACTCATAAAGATCATAACTTTCAACTCCGATGTCCAAATGTAAAAGCCAAGACCGCTCGCTTGTAGATACTGTACGCTTTGGGCCTCGGCCTCTTGGCCCTCATGCTGTTACGGTTTTGTTTCTCCCCGAAGTGTACTCCCGACTTCTACAGGGAAAACGCATCTACAAGGGAGAGGTTTCCACATCCTTATAAGGCATGCTTCGTTCTCCTCTCCAGCTGATATGGGATGCCCCTAGATATCCACCCCCCCTCAGGAGACCCAGCATCCGCACTGGCATACCACTCGGGTACTAGCTCTGATACCAAATGTAACAGCCCAGACCACCCGCTTGCAGATATTGTCCGCTTTGGGCCTTAGCTTCTCAGGCCTCGTGCCCTCGCAGTTTTGTTCCTCCCCGTGGAAGCCGGGAGTAGGCTTCGGGGAGGAAAAAAACGGTGAGGGCGTGAGGCCCGAGTGGCCAAGGTCCGAAGGGAATAATATCTTCAAGTGGGTGGTTTGGGCTGTTACACAAAAAGTTTTCTATTATATACCATTGGAGAGCTAGAAAGATTCTAGAAGACAAATTTGTCTAATTTAGCCTAGATTAATCCATATTTTTCCCTGAATTCAGAACACAAAATTTATCCCTAAGGAAGATTTGAAAATTTTACATCGTGGAAATTTGGAAAATCCTGACTATAACCATCCAGCTACCAATTTGACTTCATTCAACTCTCAAACCTCAACTCAACAGGGTTTTCATATAGCAAAATCCCATAGCACCCAATCACTAAAATTAGTTGTAGAACACTTAAACCCATTTATTTCCTAACTTTATGATCTAAAACTCTTCCAAAGATTCCAACAGATTCAAATAATCTTACCTTGATTCTTCACCAAATGAAGAGATCTTTGGCTCAATTTGAAGCTCTTTTCTCCCTCTTCCTTTTTCTCTTCCTGACCCATGTTAAAATCTTCTCAAGACTAAGAAGTTTTGAAACCCTAGCTTAACTCTTTTCTTTTCTCTCAACCACTGAAATTCTTTTGTTTTTCTTTCTTAATTTCTCTTTCTCTCTCTCAATTCATGTTTCCCCCTTCTTAAAAAGCAAGACTACGTTTCTTTCTTCCATTTCTACCCTTAATGAGCCCAAAAGGCCCTCAACTAAGTGACACTTGTCACTTTCCTAATGCCTAAACTCTAACTTAGTTTCTTTTGAAACTAACTCCCTTAAGCTCTCATCTTTACAATCTAACTATCTCCAATATTCTTTTGATTCCTTTTTCCTATTTTCCCAAAAATTCATACTTTCTGAAATTATTCCTAAATTCACCTAAATTCAAAATTTACAATAATTTCACTAATCAATAAAATTTCTAATATAAATAAATTCCAAATTCACAAAATTCCCAAAATCACAACTCAGTCCAAATATGCCCAGAATTATTCATGAATGCATGTACTATTATTTCCATGTGCAACAATTTCACTATTCATGTGTATGTGTATGTCATTTTATGCATGAGCATAAAAATGCTAATTCTAAGCTCTTATTAAATACTCTTATTTACTATTCTAGTCTCCCCGCAGGTAACGGGATGATATAGATTTGACTCATATAAATGTGACTCAGACTGGGGATCTGTCTACTATGACATGACTAAAATGCATGCAACTTGACATATATTTTGAAAACGCGCATATAAGATACTAATTTTGGGCTCTGATGCCAAATTATAGCACCCCACTCTCGCAAGACACATACCCGACATCTTGAGTGATATCCGATTGCGAATCTTGCAAGGGTGGCATACTAGATCAGTCAGACTAACAATATACACATATATGAAAATTGATAATCACATTCGGGCCCATACTTTTATTTCATAGAACTTGAAATCACAATTATTTATTTCCCTTTGACCAATATCTTTTTGCAAGACATTGCCAATTTGAAAATTATACACAACAGAAATATTCAAATACACATTATACAGAAATAGCAGAATATACCAATTGATACAAAAATATGAAAGTACAGATGCAGATACGAACTGATCCTGATCTCTACTTTTTAAACTTAGTGAGTGACCATCCTCGATGGCTTACTCAGTCACATAACACATAATTCACATTATTTATTTAATAATCATATTGAATCACATATACATGATCAATGATTTTATATTTTACATTCTACACATATAACAATCAAAAGTCATTCAAAACATTACAATCATTCATATCATAAATATGCAACGCACATGAGACTAACTTTCAATTTGTTACTTTTTTGTGACCGAGTGCCTAAACTATCCCATATCCATTGTGGATACTGGGATCATTGATAACTGTCCCATATCTGTTGGAGATACAGGGCTGATTTTATATAGTGAGCTTTTGGCTCCTATACACTTTCTGAGCTTTAAGCTCTTTTTTATAATTTGAGCTTTAAGCTCTTTTTCAATTGCTACTCCGGTTACAACTACCTTGATGTTTCAGGCATTCATGTAATGGAATGCATCATATATCATATGCTCAATCGGTCACATGCTTGCACGTTCACATTTAAATCACATTTTCCATCGAACCCAAGGTCCAACATTCAACATAATTGTTGAGTAACACTCTTTCATTCACAAGCATGTTCACATTTTTCTTCGGAACTAGGTATAACATTTAACAATCAAGTTAAGAAGCACTTATTTCTTCGCATTGACATACAAGGAGCACTTCAAATCCCACATTCATACATCAAGAACTTCGAACCTTTAATGTTTGGAATCAAAAAATCAATCTCACATTCACATTGCATTATTATTCATCACATAATTTGTATTGCATAATTCAATACATAATTTAAACGAAGCAAACACTTAAAGGAAGACCAGCTAGGTTGCCTCACAGTACTCTCTATATTAGCATTTTCTTCAATGATTTGGAAATGTCTGAATGTAGATGTTTATCCTACACATCATCAATATGCAATACACACATCGCATATATGTTACTGTTTTACACAATTATAAGAACTCATTTATGCACAAATATGTATATAGACTATATAAAATGCATGCTTAATGACATTCTGAAAGCACGTTGTTATACTAATCAAAATAAAATAAATAGACTACTATTATAGCAGTGGTGAGTCTAGATAAATCTCACAAAGAGTGTATGTAAAGTTTATAAAATGAAATTAACTAGTGTTTAGGTTTAATAGGGGGTTTTGGATTTTTTGAATAAAAAAATAAAATGAAACTAACTAATAAAAAAACAAATTAAAGAAACATGAAAAAATGATAAAAATGGGAAATTCTATAGGGACCCAATTCTTTAGTTCAATCTTGGCCTACACCCTGACTAAGCATATTTTATTAATTTTTTGTTCTTAAACCTGTCTTAGCAACTATTAATTGTGGATTAATAATTAACCCGAGTTTTCACTTAGGATTTGTTTAATCAAGATACGATCGTTAATTAAACCTAACTACCGAACAACCTAGAATACGATCTCTAGATTTAATTACGCATTAGCATT
>JANSVA010071417.1:0-11901 GCA_025504915.1 Erythroxylum reticulatum | reverse complement strand
AAAGTGTAAAGGTTTCATTAAAGGTAGAAATGGAAGAAAGAAATGTAGTCTTGCTTTTTGAGAAGGCCGGGGGGGGGGTGGGGGCGGGATATGAATTGGGAGAGAAGATGAGAAAATAAGAAAGAAAAAGAAGAGAATTTTGGTGGCTGAGAGAAAAGAAAAGAGTTGAGCTAGGATTTCTTGATTTCTTAGTCTTGAGAGATATTTTGAAGTGATTAAAGCAGAGAAAAAGGAAGAGGAAGAGAAGAGCTTCTAATTGAGCGAAAGATCTCTTCATTTGGTGAAGAATTAAGGTAAGATCATCTTGAATCTTTTGGTTTTTTAAAAAAAGATTTAGGCCATGGAGTTAGAAAACACATGGGTGTAAGTATTCTAGAACCAATTTTAGTGAATGTGTGTTGTGGGATTTTTCAATTTGAAAACCCTATAGAATTGACATTTGAGAGTTTAATGAAGTCAAATTGGTAGCGGAATGGTTATACTTAGGACTTTCCAAGTTCGCTCAGTGCAAAATTTCAAGTCTTCCTTAGGAGTTAATTTTGTATTCTAACTTTAGGGAAAAATCTAGATTAATATAGGTTGAAATAGACAAAGTTGTCTTTTACAAAGTTGTAGCTTATCTTTTTATCTTTCCAACGGTATATAGTATGAAAATTTTGGACATCGGACTCGAAAGTTATAGTCTTTAGAAATGGATATGCTTAGGAATATAGATTGTATCATCTAGTGCTGATGTATCATCTGATGGTGACCTATCGTCTGGTAGTGATGTATTGTCTAGTGATGTCGTGTCGTATAGTGCTGATGTATCATTTGGTAATGAAGTGTCATTTGGTGGTGGCGTATCATCCTGTGATGACGTATCGTCTGGTGATTACATGTACCTTCTATGCACTATTCATATTATAGCTTCTGGTCCAAATTTGAACCTCTAGATGATAGAATCTATCTTTCAAACCATCTAAATAATACCTTAATCTGATATCTCTAGAGCAAGTTATGTCAATTATTCTAAATAGGTCTTAGACTGAAACTTCTTCTGGTCACTGTTTATCTTGTATAGTCTGGTCCAATTTTGACCCTTTAGATGATGAAATATCACTTCAAGGTCTTCATAAAAGTTGTAGATATTGACTTATTATTTCAAACCATATAAATATAATCTCAATCTGATATCTCTAGAGAAAGTTACGCTAATTGTAATACATCTTCTATGTTCTGTTCATAAACTTCTTATGAGTACTGTTCATCTTGTATCATCTGGTCCAAAGTTTGACCCTCTAGATGACAGAATCTTTCTTCAATGTCTTCATGAAGTTGTAGATTTTGAAGTACTATTTCAAACCATATAAGAATGACTTTGATCCAATATCTCTAGAGAAAGTTATGCTAACTGTAAAACATCTTCTATGTATTGTTCATAAACTTCTTCAGAGTACTGTTCATCTTGTATCGTTTGGTCCAAAATTTGACCCTCTAAATGGTAGAATCTTTCTTTAATGTCTTCATGAAAGTTGTAAATATCGAATTTCTCTTAGAAACCATCCTAATATGACCTTAATTAGACATCAATGGAGAAAGTTATACCATTTGTCCCACAAGTGGTTCAATATGATTGAGGACAAAACCTTGTTTGATTCTTTTAGCCATAACCTTGTTATCTAACCTCCAAATGAGTTGATTATTAATCAAATAGATTCCTAACACATTATTATATCTCAACAAAAAAATTGGTAGCATTATAAATTGAATTAAAAAGATTGATTTCAGGAAAGTGAGGGAATCTGTTTAAATAGTATGAACTGGTGTTATTTTACTGAATATACTTCGACACTTTGAATATATCAGGATTTTTAGGGTTCCAATTGATATAATTTTTAATGTGGAGTAAACTAGAGACATAGTTTTACAAATTATATGAAGAAGTCAAATTTTAATTCAGAATATAAGATGTTCAATTTCTGGATGGAAATTGAACATAGTATATTGTTTTATAATGAGAATAGCCCGAAAATGTTTGAAGTGTAACTCTCAAATTACTAAGCCAAATTGAATGATTGTGGTGTCATTAGAACTTAAGATATGAGGGAACACTTTCTTGTAGAAAGCATTACCAAATTACTTCATTTACTAATCAGAATGATCACAAAAGATTACCCTAAAGGTTTGGACTTTTGGAAGTGATATAGGACGGAAATGAGAGTTGAATAATTGTTTGGTCTTGTAATGCTAGAAATTACATTAATGAGTGAATTGTTTGTATTAAAGTACCAAAGACATGTGTAAAATGGAGACAAAGTGTTCATTTGATTAAAGCTATGATTCGAAAAAGAAGAGTAAAGTGTATCTAGTTTAAATGATTGAGAAATTGATAATAAGAGCAAGTAATACAAGAAAAAAATGATAAGTGATTAAATTATGAGATGCAAATGAGCATAAGATATGAAATTTTATTATAGACCTGGGATTGTCATGAACATGCATTGTACTTATTCCATATGCACATGTGTGCATAAATGAATGCTAATAATGGTGCAAAGTTATTAATGTGTATATGCAATGTGTGTATTGCATAATTGTGATATGCAAGATAAATGTCCGTATTCAATTGTTGCCAAATTATAGAAGCTAGTGTTAATTTGGAGCGTACTGTGAGTAGACCTATATGGTCTTACTTTATTGTTTATTTTGTTTATGTTATGAATTGAGTGATTATGAATATTTATGAATGTGATTTGATTATTGAATTCTGGACAATGAAGGTCCGATGATTTTGATCTAAGAATGAGATATTGCAGTGCTAATTATATGTGAATGTGATGAACTAATTGCCTCATGATGTGAATGCATGATCACAAGGTGTTCTCAGCATAAATGTTGAATGCCGGACTAAGGTCCGAAGATATATAATAGTAAATAAGTGATCATATATGATTGATGCATTTCACTATATGAATGTATGAAAGATAAAGGTAGTTATGACCGGAGTAGCTAACGTGAAAAGAGCTTAAAGCTAAGTTATGTGCATCAGAGCCTCAGGCTCAACATTTAATGAGCCCGATATGGGACAATTATCAATAAGCCTGGTTTCCATAATGAATACAGGACAGTTATAGGCACTCGGTCACAACAAAGAAATAAATGAAAGTGAGTCTCACGTGCATTGCATATGAAAATTCATATGTATATTCCAAATGAACAAAATGAACTGCGTGATTGCTCTGAATGTGAATTATGAAATAAGTGATCAAAATGATCTGTGATGCTATTTGATTATAATTGAAATGACGTGAATTAAGTGATGGCATGATCTATATATGTTTTGTGATTAAGTGAGCCATCGAGAATGGTCACTCACTGAGTTCACAAAACTCACCCAAAATTTGCAACTATTTTTCAGGGCTCAGAAGAGTTACCCCATTAGACAAACAGGAGTATAGCTACTACACTCAATTAAGAAGTAGAGGTCGGGATCAGTTGGCATCTGCATTTATACTTTCTTTTTTATGTATTCTGCAACTTTTGTATAATGTGAAATTGAATACGTTTCTACATGTAATAACCTTCCATATTGAAAAGGTTGGTAAATGAGAATGAAAAGGGAGTGCAGTGTTAATAAATGTGATTTTCTTTTGTTATGAAAGAAAAGATTAGGTCGATTTTGATTACTAATTTCTGCATATGCTTATATTGTTTTAAAAAAATTATTGAGTGGTTGACCGTCTAGCATGCCACCCTTGTAGGGCACGGACTCGGATATCACTCAGGATGTCAGGTACGTGTCTTAAGAGGGTGCGGTGCTACATTTATGTGGTATCAGAGCCCATAATTACTATCTTATATGGAGTTTTCTGAAATATGTGTCAAGGTACGTGTATTTTTGTCATGTCATAGCAGATAACGACAACTGATCCCCCAGTCTGAGTCACATTTATATGAGTCACATGCATGAGAATTCCTTAAGAGTTTGAGCTACTAGAAGCACTAGGACGAATGATGATCTATCAGAATGTGAGCAAATGAAGGTTTATAGGCAATTAGAAATGAGAAATAGTATCTGGTTTTGTATGATAAATAAAGGTTCACTACATTTGTATATGTGGTTGTATCATCGACCATGCTATCCATATAGTACTATGGTAATATATCCTCGAATGTCATATAAATCTGAATACATTGTTGTGGACTAATTAAGGAAAGAAGTGATATCAATATGAATGATGAGACCTAAAGTGTACAAGCCAAGTTAAGAGAAAACAAAATTTTCTATGGCCTGGAGACATTGAACTTGGACTTGAAATGATTGTTTGAAAAAAATGTGACAAGAGTTATAATCCCACATAAGCATATATTAGTGGAATTGAGATCAGAATTTTAGGATAATTATGTATCTATGATTCCAAATTGATTGTGAACTTATGTATGTATGATGATATATGGTAATTGAAAGGTGAGATGATGATAGCGATATATGAAAAAGTTGTTAAGGTTAAGTTGAATTTCCATTATGAGTGCATATCTAAAAATGGGATCACCATGACAAGTGAGAATATTGAGCATATATATAGTATATATGTGGAGATAATATAAGAAGCAATCTATGACTATTTAAATATTGGTTGGTCATAGTTCCTATAGTTCAAATTCTAAGATGAGTTAAAGTAAGACATGAAAATGCTTATAGTGGTCAATTGGGAATAAATTGAGATTGTTAATGATGTTATTGTATATATGACGAATTTGACAAAAAAGAAGAAGGACACGATCATGGTATAATCCCACGATCGAGGACAGGCTCAAACGGAGAAGTGTTGTCTAGAATTAAATGAGATTAAGGTGTCCTTAGCATAAGCTACTAATTGGTGAATTGTCATAAATACATCTCTAGATATGATGTAATGATTTTAATGATATATACGAAAGTATTAGAGTGAATGAAATTGTTTAATGGCTCATTGAGCCTTATTATAAGGGATGATCTGATCATGTAAGTTATGGCATAAATTGATCTTATTGAAATACCATGAATAGTTAAAATTGATCTTCTTGAGGTATTAAGAATGACTGATAAGTAATCGTAGAAAATAGTTGATTGACAAGGATTTCATGAACAATATCGATGAGCGAGAAATCTTCTTTCAAAGGAAAAAATTTCCCTAAATTAGGTTGAGTTGATTAGATGATTCAAGTTAAGAATGACCAATGAAGGAATAAATCATAAAAGAATAGGTAATGAATCAAACGTGAATATTGTAGGAAGAATATGCTAGTGAGAGTGTATGCATTTTGTTTGATGTAAAGTATCCAACTATGTGAGTGTATTTTTGAATTTGGGGTGACACTATTGCTAACGTGAGGAGAACTTAGGCCCACGTTATAGTCTCTGTAAATATGTTTGGAAGATATAAATTACATTTAATGAATGTGTTACCAACACAGGAAGTGAAGGGTTCAAATAAATTGAAATATATGGAGAAACGAGTATGAATAGGTAGGCATTAAATGAATCCCTGTGAAAATCAAGGAAAAATCAAATGAATTGAGAAAATCATTCGAGAAAAGAAGTCAATTAGGAAACTGAAAATATTATAAGAGATTACTACCTCTTTGAGGAAATAGATACTCAAAGAATTACGAGAACAAATCATGGGTACAAAGAGTTCTGGGTTATATTTGCTTGGAGTTAACAATGCCCTGACAGTATTATGGTATTGAAGATTAAAGTGTTCGAAGCAAAATTGTATTAATTAGTGACTAATGTAAAGAGGATTATGAGGAATAATAACACCGATATTAATTATATCATCTGAACTTGGAGATTTTGTAGTATACAATGATACTTGTACACAAGATTAGGATAAAATCCAATGCAACTTAATAAAGTGATTTTGTATACATCGAGACAATTAAAGTCTTATGAGTTGATTTTGATATATGGTTTAAAATTGCTATAATAGTAATCACTTTGAGAGCTTGGAGACATTAAATGTCAGAGGCATTTCAGGAATGTACTAATCATTTAAAATTGAGACAATTATTGAGTTTAAAAAATTAAATATAAGACTGACACAATGAATAGAGTTATTGGAAGATTTCGATGTACAAATGAGTATTTCCCAGTCAAGCTAGTGTTATAATTTGATGTATTGAACAGAAAATTCAAGAATGAAATAGCACAAATCTAGATATTAAGGTTAACAAACCAAGTGCAATAAAGAGCACAGAATGTCGAGTTGAATTTTGGGCCAATCAAAGTACTATTAGCTATTGAAATTTAAGATCATTCCCACAGGAAAAGATTAACAAAGCCCAAATTAAGGATTAAAAAATTGTGAATCTTAATGAGGAATTGAGAATGAATCTGAATTTTGAGTCCGAATAGGAAAAATATTACCTTATGATTGAAATGAAAGGGATGTGTACCCGATAAAGATGATTAAGCAAAGATGTGGTTAGGGAGAGCGTGAGTCAAAACCTAAGCTAGACATCCTAGTAGGAATACGTCAAAATAGTATTTAGCTGCTAAGGATGTAGAAACAAGTGACTGATTGTTTGAATTACCAACAGTCCTAACTATTGGGGCTACGCTTAAAGCTTATAATTTAGAGTTCATAGGAATATGAGATTGATGTATGATTTTAATTGACTATAGGCATAACAATTGTTATCTTAGTGACATCATTAGAATACTGTATTTGGCATTGTATGATAGAAAAGGGTTCAGTCACCTTTACATTGAAATGAAGAGGGCCTAAAAGGGTAGAAGGCCAGAATTGAGTCGAGATACTAATGATAAGTGAAATGAATATGTAATAGGAGTTAAGTGTTCCAAGATAATGGCGAATAAGTTAAGTAGATCAACATCGAGGCTATGGAATGTAGTGAGATAGACCCAAGAGTTAAACATATTAAAAATAAAGAGATGTGAAATACTAGGTGAAAGATGAAATACTTCAAAGAATACCACCTTGTCAAGGTGTACATAGATTGGGACAAAGATGTGCTCAGATAAGGAATAAGGATAAACTAAGCTCAAGTTGTATTGGTTCACCTGAAGTTATTCAGAGCATAGGACCCGTAACCTATGAGATGTATTCTCAATAAACATGTCTCAGAATTATAATGTGTGATATGGGAATATGTTAAGAAATAATGATATGATTGACAGAGATGTATTGACAGCAAACGAAGTGAAAAATTGTGAGTAATCTAAAATATATTGATGAAATAATTAAGATAGTGTGATGTCTAAACAAGAGATTAAGAGATCTATTGAGTCTATCAACTGTGGTCATTTAGAAGAAAGTGTTTGAGTGATGAAGTTATATGGGAAACGGAGGATCATATGAGGAAATAATACCCCTACCTTATTGATCAATCAGATATTAATTTTGAGGACGAAATTTCTTTTAAGGAGGGAAGAGTTGTAACATCCCATTACCCATATTAAGGCTAAAATTGTAAAAGTGAGAGATTCACTGAGAGATTAGAAATGTGTTTCATGCTCATGCATTATGTGCAATGCTAATGCACATGAATATTGAATTGTTGCAAATGAAATTGACTATACATGCCTTCATTGACATTCCAAGTATAATTGTTTATAAATGTGAGTATACTGAGAAATGTTGGCCCCCAAAATTTCTTCTTGATGAATAAGTATGATTTACATTGAGTATGAAGTCATTATGAAATTTTGTAGAAATTAATTATTATGTTGATGCTAGAAAGATTATATGATAAAGGTTGATTGAAATAAAGTGTAAAGGTTATAAGAATGTTCAAGGGGTATTTTTGGCAAGACACTTAAGGTTAAAAGAACATAAGTCTATAAGGAAGGGTAAAAGGGGCTTTTTGGGCTCATTAAGGGTAGAAATGGAAGAAAGAAATGAAGTCTTGCTTTTTAAGAAGGAAGAAGCATGAATTGGGAGAGAAGAAGAGAAAATAAGAAAAAAAAAGAAGCAAATTTTAGTGGTTGAGAGAAAAGAAAAGAGTTAAGTTAGGGTTTCTTCATTTTTTAGTCTTGAGAGAGATTTTGAAGTTTTTTAAGAAGAGAAAAAGGAAGAGGAAGAGAGGAGCTTCTAATTGAGCTAAAGATCTCTTCATTTAGTGAAGAATCAAGGTAAGACCATTTTAAATCTTTTGGAATTTTTGAAAGAGTTTTAGGCCATGGAGTTAGAAAATACATGGGTGTAAGTATTTTAGAACTTATTTTAGTGATTGTGCGTTGTGGAATATTTCAATTTGAAAACACTATGGAGTTGAGATTTGAGAGTTTAATGAAGTCAAATTGGTAGCTGAATGGTTGTACTTAGGACTTTCCAAGTTTGCACAGTGCAAAATTTCAAGTCTTCCTTAGGAGTTAGTTTCATCTTCTGACTTTAGGGTAAAATCTGGATTAATCTAGGTTGAAATAGACAAAGTTGTCTTTTATAAAGTTTTAGCTTATCTTTCTAACTTTCCAACGGTGTATAGTATGAAATTTTTGGACATCGGAGTCGAAAGTTATGGTCCTTATAAGTGGAGATGCTCAAGAAAATAGATTGTATCATTTGGTGATGACATATCGTCTAGTGATGACGTGGTGGTGACATATCGTCTAGTAATAACGTGTCATCTAGTGGTGACGTATCGTCTAGTGGTGATGTATCGTCTAGTGATGATGTGTCGTATGGTGATGACATGTCGTCTGGTGGTGACGTATCATCTAGTGATGACATGTCGTCTGGTGCTGACGTATCGTCTAGTGATGAGGTGTCATTTGGTGGTAATGTATCATCTGGTGATGACATGTCGTTTGGTGCTTATGTATCATCTGGTGATGACGTTTCGTCTGGTGCTGACATATCGTCTGTGCATTGTTCATCTTACATATTCTGGTCACATTTTGAGCCTCTAGATGATAAAATCTATCTTCAAGGTCTTTCTAAAAGCTGTAGATGTTGAAGTCCTCTTTTAAACATCTTAATCCGATATTTTTAGAGCAAGTTATGCTAATTATTCCAAATAGGTCTTAAACTGAAACTTCTTTTGGTCACTGTTCATCTTGTATCGTCTGGTCCAATTTTTACCATATAGATGACCAAATCTCGCTTTAAGATCTTCATAAAAGTTGTATATCTTGAATTCTTAATTCAAACCATCTAATGATCACCTCAATCGGATATCTTTAGAGAAAGTTATACTAATTATAAAACATCTTCTGTTTATTGTTCACAAACTTCTTCTAGGTATCGTTCATCTTGTATCGTCTGGTTCAAATTTTGGCCTTATAAATGACAGAATACTTCTTCAATGCCTTCATAAAAGCTGTATATCTTGAAGTTCTCTTTCAAACCATTTAAGAATAACTTCGATCCGATATCTTTAGAGAAAGTTATGCTAATTGTAAAACATCTTCTATGTACTATTCATAAACTTCTTCTGGGTATTGTTCATCTTGTATCGTCTGGTCCAAACTGTGACCATCTAAATGACAGAATCTTTTTTTAATGTCCATATGAAAGTTGTATATCTCAAAGTTTTCTTCGAAACCTTCCTAATATGATCGTAATTCGACATCAATGGAGAAAGTTATGTCATTTGTCCCGAAACTAGTTCAATATAATTGAGGACAAAACCTTGTTTGATTCTTTCATCCATAACCTTGTCATCTGACCTCCAAATGACTTGATTGTTGAGCCAATAGGTTCCTAACATATTATTATATCTCTGCAAAAAATTTGGTAGCATTATAAATTGAATTGAAGAAGATTGAATACAGGAAAGTGAGGGAATCTGTTGGCATAGTATGAACTGGTGTTATTTTGCTAAACGTACTTCCGAACTTTGAATATATCTAGATCTGTAGGGTTCCAATTGAGATGATTTTTAAGGTGGAGTAAACTAGAGACATAAGTTTACAACTTATATGAGAAGTTGAATTCTTATTCAGCCTCTAAGATATTCAATTTCTAGATGGAAGTTGTGCACAATATACTGTTTTAGAATGAGAACAGCCTGAAAATGTTTGAAGTGTAACTCTCAAATTACTGAGCCAAATCGAATGATTGTGGTGTCATTAGAAAATTAAGACAAGAAGGAACACTTTTATTGTAGCAAGTGTTATCAAATTACTTCATTTACTGATCAGAATGATCACGGAAGATTATGCCAAAGGTCTGGACTTTTGGAAGTGATATAGGACTGAAATGAGAGTTGGATAATAGGTTGGTCTTGTAATGTTAGAAATTACATTAATGAGTGAATTGTTGGTATTACAGTACCAAATACATATGTAAAATGGAGATGAAGTGGTCATTTGATTAAAGTTGTGATTCGAAGAAGAAGAGTAAAGTGTATCTAGTTTAAATGAATGAGAAATTGATAATAAGAGTAAGTAATACGAGAAAAAATGATAAGTGATTAAATTATGAGATGTAATTAAGCATAAGATATGAAATTTGATTATATACCCGGGATTGTCTTGAACATGCATTGTACTTATTCCATATACACACGTGTGCATAAATGAATGCTAATAATGGTGCAAAGTTATTAATGTGTATATGCAATGTGTGTATTGCATACTTGTGATGTGTAGGATAAATGTCCGTATTCAAACGTTTCTAGATCATGAAAGCTAGTGCTAATCTGGAGCATACCGTGAGTAGACCTAGATGGTCTTACTTTATTGTTTGTTTTGTTTATGTTATGAATTGAGTGATTATGAATATTTATGAATGTGATTTGATTGTTGAATTCCGGACAATGAAGGTCTGATGATTGTGATATATGAATGAGATATTGAAGTGCTAATTAAATGTGAATGTGATGAACTAAATGCCTCATGATATGAATTCTTAATCAAAAAGTGTTCTCAACATAAATGTTTAATGCCGGACTAAGGTTCGAAGATATATGATAGTAAATAAGTGATCATATATGATTGATGCATTTCACTACATGAATGCATGAAAGATAAAGACAGTTGTGACCAGAGTAGCCAACGTGAGAAGAGCTTTAAGCTCAGTTATGCGCATCAGATTCTCAGGCTCAATGTTTAATGAGCCTGATATGGGACAGTTATCAATGAGCCCGATATCCACAATGGATACGGGGCAGTTATAGGCACTCGGTCACAACAAAAAAATAAATGAAAGTGAGTCTCACGTGAATTGCATATGAAAATTGATACGTATATTCCAAGTGAACAAAATGAACTGCATGACTGCTCTAAATGTGAATTATGAAATAAGTGATCAAAATGATCAGTTATGCTATTTGATTATAATTGAAATGACATGAATTAAGTGATGGTATGATCCATATATGTTTTGTGATTGAGTGAGCCATCGACGATGGTCACTCACTGAGTTAGCATAACTCACCCAAAATTTGCAAATATTTTTCAGGGCTTAGAAGAGTTACCCCATTAGACAAACGGGAGTATAGCTACTACATTCAAGTAAGAAGTAGAGGTCCAGATCAGTTGATGTCTGCATTTATACTTTATTATTTATGTATTTCGTAACTTTTGTATAATGTGAAATTGAATACATTTCTATATGTAATAAAGTTCCATAGTGAAAAGGTTGGTAAATGAGAATGAAATGGGAGTGTAATGTTTGCAAATGTGATTTTCTTTTGTTATGAAAGAAAAGATTAGGCCGATTTTGATTATTGATTTCTGTATATGCTTAGATTGTTTTTAAAAAAATTATACTGAGTTTTTAAGTGATTGACCGTTCTAGTATGCCACCCTTATGGGGCATGAACTCGGATATCACTTAGGATGTTGGGTACGTGTCTCGAGAGTGTAGGGTGTTACATTCATGCCCTTTAGTAGGGAGTAACACTTCACCACATGCAAATGGGCCATCATTTGGAGACCGTGGACTCTCACATGAGCATCCTCTCCCA
>JANSVA010071357.1:0-11903 GCA_025504915.1 Erythroxylum reticulatum | reverse complement strand
TCACTAGAACCATTAAAATCACAATTTATACTCTTCCATCCGATACCCTTAATTTGATTCAATCAATCTTTTTCAATTTAGTATATAAGGCTATAAACTTTTATGGAGAGATAGAAAATGTGCTAGGAGTCTATTGGTCGAAGAATCACTCCATTTGGAGGTCGAATGACAAAGTTATGGCTGAAAGAATCAAACAAGGTTCTGTCCTCAATCGTATTGAAGCGAAAACTAACATAACTTTCACTATAGGTATCAGATCAAGGTCATTCTTAGATGGTTTGAAAGATGACTTATAGTCTATAACTTTCATAAGAACCTGAAAACAGATTCTATCATATAAAGGGCGAAAATTGGACCAGACAATACAAAATGAATAGTGACTAGAAGAAGTTTCAGTCTAAGACCTATTTGGAATAATTAGCATAACCTGCTCTATAGATATCGGATTGAGGTGTTCTTTAGACGGTTTGAAATAGAAATTCAAGATCTACAACTTTCATGAAGACTTCAAAAACAAATTCGATCATCTATAGGATCAGAAATGTGACTAGACGATAGGATCAGATGAACAATGCACTAGACGATATGACGTCATCACCAGACAATATGACGTCACCAGACAATACGTCCTCACTAGACGAAGCGTCCTTACTAGATAATACATCCTCATAAGATGAAGTGTCCTCACTAGATGACATTTCCTCACTAGACGAAACGTCCTCACTAGACAATACATCTTTAGTAGATGATACGTCCTCACTAGACGATCCGTCCTCACCAGAAGACACGTCATTACTAGACGAAGCATCCTCACCAGACGATACATCCTTAACAAATGAAACATCCTCACCAGACGACACATCTTATATGCCTGAGTATCTACACTTATAAGGACCAAAACTTTTGACTCCGTTATCCAAAAATTCAATACTATACACTATTAGAAAGCTAGAAAGCTAAACTACAACTTTCCAGAAGACAACTTTGTCAAATTCAACCTAGATTAATCCAGATTTTTCCCCTAAACTCATAAGACGGATTTTTTTCCCTATGGAAGACTTGAAATTTTGCATTTTACAAGCTTGGAATGTCCTAAGCTTCACCATTCAGCTACCAAATTGACTTCATTAAACTCTCAAATCTCAACTCAATAGGGTTTTTCAATTGAAAATTCCCACAATGCACAATCACTAAAATTGGTTCTAGACTACTTAAACCCATGTATTTTCTAACTCCATGGCCTAAAAATCTTCCAAAAAATCCAAAAGATTCAAAATGATCTTACCTTGATTTTTCACCAAATGAAGAGATCTTTGGCTCAATCTTAAGCTCTTATCTTCCTCTAACTATCATTTTTATACTCATTCCCATATTAGACCATCATTTGGAAACTGCTCTTCTACTCAAGAATCATTTTCCTGATCATCTCTAAATCACTAACCTACTCATGTATACACATACATATATATAAACATGCACAGTCAAGAAACAGAGCATATCACCTTTTCATATGTAATCTTCTATACTAACGTCATACATCATTTTATTACTCTAACTCCAAAAATCTTTTCTACCTCACCTGATCACTAATAATCTATCAAATATTAAATAACACTATATCCATATGTTTTATCCCATTAACACAGTGTTCATGAATATATACACGTAAATGCCATGATTATGCAACTGACAACAATTCATCAAATTTATTTCATAAATACCCAACTCTAAAGGACTTATTCACTACTTACTTATTGAAAACTCCAAAATCTTCAATTATCTTTAAGCCCTAAGCTCCATCTAAAAATCACGCATTCACTATGAACATTAACCAACTTCTAGCTTTTCTTAAGGCAGATGAAACAACTTGCAAGGTGGGATTGGTATAGGAGAAGGAAAAGCACAAAAATCTCTTAGAAGGTGTTTAATGAAAAACTGTGTATTGGGAGGAAATTCGAAGAAGGTGTTTATGAAGAAGTTAACTGGACAAAACTTAACCTTTCAACTCTCAAAGAACAGTAACCTACTTGTTTAACAAATTATAAAAACTACTTACGAAGTTAGCGACACTTGTCACTTTCCTAATGTCTAAGTTATAACCAAGTTTCCTTTGGACTAATCTCTTTAACTCCCGTCTTTGCCATCCAACTATCTCTAAATATCATTGCTTCCTATTTCCTATTTTCCAAAAGTTTCCAAAAATTATTCCTAAATTCACCAAAATTCAAAAATACAAAAAATCCACTAATCAATAAAATTTTCGATATAAATAAATTCAGAAATTCTTAAAACAACACAAGTTAATTCAATTATACCCGGAATTATCCATAAATGCATGCACAATTATTTTCATGTGCAAAATTTCACTATTCATGTGTATAACAAATTATTCATGAGCATGGAAATGCATTTTTAAACTGTCATTAATCACTCATATTTACTATTCTAGCCTCTCTGCAGGTAATGGAATGCTACAACTCTCCCCTCCTTAAAAGAAATTTTTTCCTCGAAATTCTTACTTGTATGCTCAAACAAGTGGGGATATTGTCTCCTCATATGCTCCTCTGTCTCCCACATTGCTTCCTCAGTTGAGTGGTTCCCCCAAAGTGCTTTCACCATTGGAATGACTTGGTTCCTCAACTACTTGATCTACGATCCCACAATTTTGATCGACTTCTCAACATAGTGTAAGTTAGTAAGATCCTCAATCTTCTAAGCCGGTATCACATGTGTCGGATCCGATCGATATCTCTGGAGTGTACTCATATGAAACACATTATGCAATTGAGACATCTCATTTGGTAGCCAATTTATAGGCCAAAGGTCCTATCCTTTCAATAATCTCACAAGGACCAATGTACCCTAGGGCTTAACTTGCCCTTTTTATCAAATCTTAAAACTCCTCTCCAAGGTGATACTCTTAGAAATACTCTATCTCCCACACTGTACTCCATATTATGTCGATGTTGATCCACATAACTCTTCTATCTATCCAATGCTGCTTTAATTTGGCTTCAGGTCAACTTCATCTTGTCTACTGTATCTTATATTAACTCTGGGACCTCAACCATTCTCAAGCCCTCTTTATCCCAATATAATGGCGTCGGAAATTTTCTAGCATATAGTGCCTCATACGGCACCATTCCAATACTACTGTGGTAATGGTTGTTGTAGGCAAACTCTACAATGCCATATATTGATCCCAAACTCCTCTAAACTCCAATATTCAAGCTCTGAGCATATCCTCATCAATGTTGATTGTCCTCTCACTCTATCCATCTATCTGAGGATGAAATGCTATACTGAAGTTCAAGTTAGTACCCATAGCAGATTGCAAGCTCCACCAAAATCTTGAAGTAAATCTGGGATCTCTATCCGATACTATGGACAATGGAACCCCATATAGTCTCACCACCTCATTTGCATATCTCTGGGCCAATTAATCAAGTGAGTTATTCTCTCTCACTAGTAAAAAGTGGACCGACTTAGTCAACCGGTCCACTATGACCCATATTATATCATTCTGCCTTGGAGTTTTAGGTAATCCCATAATAAAGTCCATCATAATCCGTTCCCATTTCCACTCTGAAATGGGCAACGAATTTAATTTCCCTATTGGAGCCTAGTGCTCAGCTTTGACTTACTGGCAGGTCATACGTCTAGATACATACTCCGCCATTTTCTTCTTCATTCCTGGCCACCAGAAATGTTGCTTCAATGTGTTATAAATCTTGGTAGTACCAAGATATATAGCATAGGTGACCATATGAGCTTCCTCAAGAATCTCCTTCCTCAAATCATCCACATTAGGCACACATAGCCTCTGTCTCAACTATAATGTCTCATCCCTCAACTCAAACTCAAAATCTGGGTTCACCTTCACTTTCTCCAAAAGCTTGATCATATCAGGATCTTTGCTCTGTACTCTTCTGATCCTATCATGTAACATCGGCCTAAGTTTCAATGTAGCAATCAAGGCCCTATTCTAATCCAAATTCAAGTCCACATTCAGAGCTCTCAAGTGCATCAAATTGGGTAACCTCGATAACTGAATCTGAGCTGCACTGATATTAGACTTCGTGCTCAAAGCATCTGCCACCACATTAGCTTTCCACTGGTGGTACTCAATAGTGCAGTCATAATCTCTCAGTAACTCAATCCATCTCCTCTGCCTCAAGTTCAACTCCCTTTGACTTAACAGATATTTTAAACTCTTATTATTTGTGTAAATCTGGAAAGTCTCTCAATACAAATCGTGTCTCGAAATCATTAGAGCAAAGACAACTACAGCTAGCTCTAAATCATGTACCGGATAATTGATCCTGTGAGACCTTAATTTTCTCGATGCATAGTTGATCACCTTGCCATGCTACATTAATACATAACCCAATCGTTGATGCGAAGCATCACTATACATCATATAACCTCCGGTCCTCGATGGAATAGTCAACACTGGTGTAGTAGTCAACTAATGTTTCAACTACTTAAAGATTTTCTGCCACTCCTCATTCCTTCTGAACACTACATTTTTCCTCAGAAGTTTTATTAGAGGGGCTGAGATCAGAGAAAACCCTCGACAAACCTCTGGTAATATCCGACCAATCCTAAGAAGCTTTAAATTTTGTACACATTTCTTGGAGCTTCCCAATTCATCACGACCTCTATCTTCTTTGGATCTACCTGTATGCCATCTCCAGTCACTATATGCCCCATAAACAAAAATTGATCCAGCCAAAATTCACACTTATTGAATTTGGCATACAGCTGCTTCTCTCTCATGATCTGTAAGATGATTCTCAGGTGCTCAATATGCTCGTTTTTGGTCTCTGAATACACTAAGATATCATCAATGAACACAAATACAAATCAATCTAGGTAGGGCTGAAGCACCTTATTCATCAAGGACATAAAAGCTGCTAGGGCATTAATCAGCCCAAACGGCATCTTTAAGAACTCGAAATGCCCATACCTGCTCCTGAATGCACTCTTAGACACATCAGCCTTAGCTATCTTCAATTGATAGTACCCTGACCTTAAGTCCAACTTAGTAAATACCTGAGCTCCCTGTAACTGATCAAGAAAATCATCAATTCTGGCCAATAGGTACTTATTCTTCACTTTCACCCGATTTACCTACCTATAATTGATACATAACCTCAAGTTCCTATATTTCTTCTTCACAAATAACACTGGAGCTCCTCAAGGTGAAACATTAGGTCTAATAAAACCCTTTTCCAACAACTCCTGTAGTTGAGCTTTCAACTACTTCAGTTCCACAGGTGTCATCCTATATGGAGTAATAGATATAGGAGCAGCACCTAGAACTAGATCAATCATGAACTCTGTTTCCTGATCTGGTGGTAAACTAGGTAGCTCATCAGGAAACACATCTAAGAATTCCCTAACCACGGGAATCTCTTATACACTCTACTCTACTCCGGTATCAATTATGTGGGCAAGATAAGCATCATATCCTCCCTGCATCAATCTCATTGCACTCATGAAGGATATCATTCTAGATGGCACCAGTTGACTAACTCCTCTAAATACTGCTCTCGGCTGACCAGGAGATTCCAGTACTACCTCTTTGGTGTAGCAGTTCATGATGGCCCTATGAGTAGTGATCTAATCAATGCCTAGGATAATGTCTATCTCTTTTAACTATAATATAATCAAGTCTACTTCCAACCCTTCTTGATCGATCCTAATCAAGCACCACTTGTAGACCTCTCCTATGATGGTAGTACTACCTAGAGGTGTACTCACCTCTAGCCCATACTGTAACATCTCCCTAGTATAATGCAACCTACATGCCAGATGCGGTGCGATAAAGGAGTTTGTGGATCCTAGATCTAATAGTGCAAATGCCCCAAAGTCATAAAAAAGAAGCGCACCTGCCACAACATCTAGTGAGTTTTGAGCTTCCTACTTGGTCATAGCATAGACCCTGGCCTGGGATTACAATTGGCTGCTTTTTACCTCAGTCCTCCTAGAAGGACTCCCAAAGCTCACTCTACCTCTACCTCGGTCTCTCTATCTAGACCCACTACTTTTTCTCTACTGGACCGTAACAACACTCCTAGATCCCCCATTTATATCAGACTGAGCTCCCAAAGTAGTAGGACAATCCCTAATTTGGTGGTCAAAAGAGCTGCACTTCAGGCAAGCTCCGGTCAGTTTCCAGCATTTACCTCTGTGTCTCTTCTCACAATGCTCATATGGTGGTATCTAACGCTGCATCGTACCTCTTCCATTGCTAGACTATACAAAACCACCCCTCTATCTGTATCCTAACTGGCTTGATCTCGCGGGTGATCTAAAAGCTCTGTTCTAGCACTTATTGAATCTTCCACCAGAACTGCTTTGAATCTTACTAGACCTCTTCCCTCCGGACCCTTGCCCAGTCTTAACTTGTCTCTCCATCAGTAACTGCTTAATCCTCATCGAAGCAGCTCTTATTTCAGTGAAACTATACAGGTCTGAAAGCACCAACCTTGTTATGATCTCCATATTGAGCCCTTCCTAAAACCTTCTACACTTGTCTTCTTCTATCAAGATCATAGCAGTAGCATAACCCACTAACTCATTAAACCGAATCTCATACTCCACCACCGACATCCTATCCTGCTTCAATTCTAAAAACTCCTTCATCTTTCTGTCCAAGTAGATCTTTGGCATGTAATTATCTCTGAAGACCCTCATAAAGTCTTCCCACTTCAATTGGCAAGGCCTGGTAGCACTGCCCAGGATAGTCTTCCACCACTGTTAAGCTGGGCCATATAGTAAGGACATTGCATAGTCTAACCTCTCATCAAGCTCACAGTCCATCTGATCAAAAACCCTCTCAGTCCTTTCCAACCATGCTTCAGCCTTAGTAAGGTCAATTCTGCCATAGAAGTCCATAACTCCCTACTTTCGCAACCTATCATACCTCCTCTCCCTTCTCTTGAGAACTCTAGGAGGCATCTCCTCTGATCGAGGTAACGAGGACTCTCTACTAGCTCCTAACGATCCTTGGTCAGCTGGTTGATCAATCTGATCACCTAGAGTGGATGACCTATAACAAATGATAACTTTAATCATTATTCGCATTTCTCACGACATTTTATGCTTAATATTTCTATATATCCCAACAGATGCCAAACTATGCTCTAATACCACCTAATTGTAGCACCCCCTTACCATAGGGTACACACCAAGATGCCTGGAGGTCATTCCGGTACATATCCTACGAAAAAGGCGAGCTACGATCGATCACTACATTCATTTTCAATGGAATCATAACATCACTCACTTATTAAGCATTAATAGAAGATCAAAATATTTTAAAATCTAACTTTTTCCTCATTTCATTACACAAAAATGAAAGTCTACATTGTCTTTCAACCTTTACTACATGCACATCATCAAAACGTGATACAAAAGTACTACATGAAAGAGGAAAACATATAAAATCTATCTAAGCCGTCCAAAAATCCCAGCTGACCGACCATTGAACCATGACTTCTCTTGCCAATTCACAATCCACATTACTTATAGAGCCTTTCAGTAGCTAGAGTCGTCTCTTGGTCCTAAAAAGACAACATCACAATTTTGGTGAGTTTTGCAAACTCAATAAGGTAACCATCATCGATGATTCACTTAATTCATGCAACACAACAAATCACATAACATATAATTCACAACTTTACTTAATGAACCCATATCACATTTACATTTAAGAGCAAATCAATTTGGCATTTAAACAATCCACATACTTGTTAAAAATGCATATGAAATACTCATTAGACTCTTTTCCCATTGTTACATTGTTGTGACTGAGTTCCTGAACTATCCCTTATCCAACGAGGATATAAGGCTCATTTTATATAGTAAGCCTTAGGCTCTTAATCACTATTTGAGCTCGAGGCTCCTTTTCACACGTTGAGCTTTAAGCTCTGATCGATGGCTACTTTGGTCATAATTGCCATTATCTGATTGTGCACTCATGTATGGAATGCATCTATCATAATCGATCATATTATGAAATTATAGTTCTTCACATTCACATTCAAGCAGTACTTCAATATACACTCCACATTTCACATTCATCGGACCTTTTGTCTGGAAATTAAAACAATTCAATTCACATTCATTTATCATTCAAAACATAATTTAAGCAAACAATAATTGAGAGAAACCTTCGAGGTTACTCACAACTTGCTCCTGAAGCTAATGTCTAGAGGTTGACGTTCTAGTTGCCCCTCTATATCAAATAATAGATACACATCCATCACAATTTATATAGTCATAAGTGTTTAACAATACACATGTATGTAATAAAATATGTACAATGCATGTTTATGACAATCTTGGGTATTTATCTACTAGTTTCATGACAAAATCAGTCCCATATCAAGACTTCTATAAGTATAATTTATACTTAGGTTTATACCTTTCTAGAACCATTAAAATCACAATTTATGCTCTTATATCCTATACCCTTAATTTGATTCAATCAATCTTTCTTAATTCAGTATATAAGGTTGTAAACTTTTATGGAGAGGAAAAAATGTGATAGGAATCTATTGGTCTAAGAATCACTCCGTTTGGAGGTCGAATGACAAAGTTATGGCTGAAAGAATCAAACAAAGTTCTATCCTTAATGATATTGAACCTATTTCGGGGAAACTATCATAACTTTCACTATAGGTATCGGATCAAGGTCATTCTTAGATGGTTTGAAAGAGGACTTATAGTTCTATAACTTTCATAAGAACTTGAAGATAGATTCTATTATATAAAGAGCCAAAATTGGACCAGACTATACAAAATGAATAGTGACCATAAGAAGTTTTAGTTTAAGACCTATTTGGAATAATTTGCATGACCCTATTTGGAATAATTTGCATGACTTGTTCTATAGATATTGGGTTGAGGTGTTCTTTAGACAATTTGAAAGAGAACTTCAAGATCTATAACTTCTATGAAGACTTAGAAGACAAATTTGATCGTCTACAGGGTAAAAAATGTGACCAAACGATAGGATCAGATGAACAGTGCACTTGGCAATATGACGTCACCAGACGATATGTTCTCACTAGACGAGACTTCCTCACTGGATGAAGCATCCTCACTAGACAATACATTCTCACTAGACGATCCATTCTCACCAGACGAAGCGTCCTCACCAGACGATACGTCATATACTCTTAAGCATCTCCATTTATAAGGACCATAACTTTTGACTTCAATATCCAAAAATTCCATACTATATATTGTTGGAAAGACAGAAAGCTAACCTACAACATTATAGAAGACAACATTGTCTATTTCAATCTAGATTAGTCTAGATTTTTCCCTTGAACTTAGAATATGATTTTTTCCCTATGGAAGAATTGAAATTTTGCATTTCACAAGCTCGGAATGTCCTGAGCTTAACCATTCAGCTACAAAATTAACTTCATTAAACTCTCAAATCTCAACTCAATAGGGTTTTCAAATTGAAAATTCCCACAACACATAATCACTAAAATTGGTTCTAGACTACTTAAACCCATGTATTTTCTAACTCCATGGCCTAAAACTCTTCCAAAAAATCCAAAAGATTCAAAATGATCTTACTTTGATTTTTCACCAAATGAAGAGATATTTGGCTCAATCTGAAGCTCTTATCTTCCTCTAACTATCATTTTTACACTCATTCCCATATTAGACCATCATTTTGAAATAGCTCTTCTACTCAAGAATCATTTTCCTGATCATCTCTAAAGCACTCACCTACTCACGTATACACATGCATATATATATACATGAACAGTGAAGAAACAGAGCATATCACCTTTTCATATATAATCTTCTACACTAACCTCATACACCATTTTATTACTCTATCTAACTCCAAAAATCTTTTCTACCTCACCTAATCACTAATAATCCATCAAATACTAAATAACACTATATCCATATTTTTCATCCTATTAACACAATGTTCATGAATATATACACACAAATGCCATGATTATGCAACTGATAGTAATTCATCAAATTTATTTCATAAATCTCCAAATCTAAAGGATTTATTCACTACTTGTTAAAAACTCCAAAATCTTCAATTATCTTTAAGCCCTATGCTCCATGCAAAAATCTCACATTTACTATGAACATTAACCATCTTCTGGCTTTTCTTAAGGCAGAAGAAACAACTTGCAAGGTGGGATTAGCATAGGAGAAGGAAAAGCAAAGAAATCTCTTAGAAGGTGTTTAATGAAAAAATTTTGTGTATTAAGAGGAAATTCGAAGAAGGTGTTTATGAAGAAGTTAACTGGACAAAACTTAACCTTTCAACTCTCGGAGAATAGTAACCTACTTCTCTAAAAAATTATAAAAACCACTTCCTAAGTTTGTGACACGTATCATTTTCCTAATTTCTAAGTTCTAACCAAGTTTCTTTTGGACTAATCTCTTTAACTCCCATCTTTACCAGCCAATTATCTCCAAATATCATTGATTCCTATTTCGTATTTTCTAAAAATTGTTCCTAAATTCACTAAAATTAAAAAATAAAACAATTCCGCTAATCAATAAAATTTTTGATATAAATAAATTTTGAAATTCTCAAAACAACGCAAGTTAATTAAATTATACCCGGAATAATCCATGAATGCATGTACAATTATTTTCATGTGTAAAATTTCACTATTCACGTGTATAACAAATTATGCATAAGCATGAAAATGCATTTCTAAGCCCTCATTAATCACTCATATTCACTATTCTAGCCTCCGCATAGGTAATGGGATGTTACAGAAAGTGGCAGGTCTCAACTGGGTCCATATTGCCAAGTGGAATGTTCAATTGGCAATACGAGGCTTACTTATAATATTAAAATATGCATGTTGTATGCCAACTGTAAACATAGAAAAAATTAAGATTTCATTAACTTAGGATTTACATAGAATGATTTTTACAACATCAAATTCTTTTTGAAAGTTATCTAACATTAAGTTAAATTTTGATAAAATAGCACTTCCTCTAATAGTAATTTGACCCTCACCACTATTGTATGGATTACCATTTAAATTGATCCCAAAACAATAATTTTCATTTTCGTGATCTTCTCTAACATAAAGGATATGAGTTTCTAAATGTTTAAGCCAAAAACTAACTGAGTAAGATTTTACTGAAATAGTGTTCATAAATAATTTTTTTTTTGAATTTATTGGACTCTATTGAATTAAATTGCACCAATCCATTGGTATCTCAAGAATCCAAGTTGAAAATTTTATAGAAATAAAGTTGTAAGTCCTCCAAGGTAATGTTGGTCCATTATTGATTAAGACGGTGTTAGGGATTGTTTAAAGCATATATTGACTAATTTGAAAGCCTAAGAATCCTTTCATATAAAAATTCTTTTTAATAATTGGTTGGAAATGTATTGGCTGGCATACTTCACACATTATTTTGTAGCATTTTCAGTTTGCCTAATACCCTATTTAAACACACTCAAATGGCATCAAGTCGAATAATTTGTAGGACATTAAATATTAGCTCACTACATATTAGCTCTTATCCTTTGGTTTTGGTCTAATATGTGATATACAAGAAAAATATAGCCACCATAACCCTAAGATTTTTTAGAAAGCCATGGTTAAACTATATCTTAACCATAAATATATCGGAGTTGTAGTCAATTAACTAACTATGCCATATACATTATGTCTTGTCTTATGTGGAGTAAGATATGAAAAACTAGTTTTGGCAGCTGGAAATTGTGAAGTATCTAGAAAAAGGTTGGCCTGTTATAATCAACCATGATCTTTTTTCTTCTTTTTTCTTCTTTTAGAGTAATCTAAGTAAAGATGAGATCATCATAAACTACCTACAACAATAGATCAATAGTAAACAAATGGAATATACAAATT
>JANSVA010071328.1:0-11904 GCA_025504915.1 Erythroxylum reticulatum | reverse complement strand
AATAAATAAATAAATAATAATAATAATAATAATAATAATAATAATAATAATAATAATAATAAGTAGTAGTAGTTCGAAATTTCGTATTAATAATAATAATAATAACAATAATAATAATAATAATAATAATAATAATAATAATAATGAGTTTAATAATATAATTAAGAATAAAAGAATTAGTTATGTGGGGAAAGAGGTATTCCTGGACATTGCTTGTATTTTGGTTTGGAGACGGAGACGAGAAATTTCTGTACTACAGTCATGGGAGGTACAAAAAAATTTTGTCCCCGTACTCCGAAGACGGGACAAAAATAAGTGGAGACAACAAACAAACGCTACGGAGTATGGGACTTTTGCATCTCCTTCTACTGTCCCCACCCATGGGGATAGTAACCAAACACTACCTTATACCTTAAAAACTTTCGGACTGTTCTCATTATGAAACAATGCACTGTACTCAACTTCCATCTAGAAATTGAAAGTCTTAAAGAAGCCCTATGTCTCTAATTTACTCCAAGTACAAAATCATCTCATTTGGATGACGTTAGAACCAGATATTGTTAAAATACCGAAGCCTACTCAATGAAATCTTCCTAGTTATCATGTTCCAGTTGAGTCAACATTTTCAACTTAAATCCAATAACCCCACATATAAATTAAGTCACAGCCATGTAACATAAACTCACGACTGTGCAAGAGTCATAGGTTTGCAAGAAAAACTCACATCACATCAACAAAAATGAGTCACGAGTATGCAACAAAAACTCACACCCATGTACACTCAATTAGACCGTTACCACATTTTTTGCTCAATCTCTCCCAAATGATTTCAGATGGCTAATATTTTTAGGGAAATGTGGATTAGTGTGTTAAAAGTACAATGGTTCAAGTCCTATGTCATTTGGAGGTCGGGGGAAGAAGAAATAGCCAAAAGATTGAAGGATGTTGCGTCAACCTCCATCCTTAAAAGCCGCGATCGTGCATAAGCATGATCGTGAGTTGGCTATCGACTTACGAAGTCATGATCATGCTTCAACATGATCGCGAGTCTTCAGTCTTCAGCACGATCGTGACTTTCCTATCCTCTTCCAAAAAACCCAGAACTTCTGCACTTTTTCTTCTTCTTTCTTTTATTAAATTCTTACTTTTCTTCAAAACCAACTTCCCTAACTCATCTTAACCACATTTTCAACTCCTATTCAAATAAAATCATTCACAACAAATCCAAATTCCAAATTAAAAGACATACATCAAAAATAGAAATTCATTCACTCATCTTCTTCATTTCTGTGTTTTCTCCATTTTCTTCACTACTGCACTTTTTCATCTCTTGTTCATTTTCCATTTTCTTTTCTAACTTCCATTTTTATCATTCTTTCTCATCTCCAGACATCACCACATACCTATTTTTTCACTCTAAAATCATTTTAAATCATCTCTAAAACACTTAAAAATCCTCACGTATAACAGTGGAGACATCAACAGAAATATAACATTTACATATTCATTTTTCACAAATTTTCTACATTAATCTCATACACATTTCCATTGATCTTTCAAACTTATAAATCATTTATACACTATCTTAAGACATCTTGACCATCAAATATTCAAAAACCACACATCAAAAATTTTCATAACTTAAAAACCATGTTGTTTATGAAAATAACTATTTTTCTTCATGAACATGTAATGACAAATAAATCACCAAATTTATCTCATTAACTAACAACTCATAAGGATTTACATGTACTTACTCGATAAAACTCCAACTGTGTTAAAACCTCAAGAAGCCCTAATTTTCATGCAACTCACATATATCATTTTAGAGGTTAATAAGCTTCGATTTTTCCTAAAGCAAAGGGAAGGAAATTGAAGTTGGGAGTAGCAAAAAGATAGATGAAAACAAGGTTTAACTTTGGTAGAGTTTTGATGAAAAACTTTGTGTTAAAGAAAAGCTTGAGAAAGAAGCTATGAGGAAGATGAAGACAAGACTACAGCACTTGGTCTTTCAAAGTTAAGAAAACTTAACTTCAAACTTGTCCACTTGTCCACTTCTTAAGCTCTTAGCTAATTTCCTAACTACCTAGTTCTTATTAAACTAGTTCCCTAACTCTCAGCCTTTCATTTCAATTATCTCCAAAGTTTTCAGTGTCATCTTCTCATAACTTTCTCCAATATCATTACACTCATTTCTATTTTTCATACATCAATTTACTTGCCAAGTGGCATTTTTCTTAGTACAATAATATCCAATATTTTCAAAAATTATTCCTAAAATTCACCAAAATTCAAAACTAACAAATACACTTACCAATTAAATTCAATACAACAATTTCACAATTCTCAATAATATCACATCACAATTCAATTATACCCAAAATTATCCATGAATGCATTTATAATTATTTTCATGTGCAAAAGTTAAATATTTACGTGTATCTGTATATTATATAATGCATGAACATGAGATACATTTCTAATCTCTCATATTTTCTATTCTAGCCTCCACGTGGGGAATGGGATGTTACAATTCTCCCCTCTTTAAAAGAAATTTCATCCTCGAAATTCTTACCTGATTGTTCGAATAGGTGGGGATATTGTCTCCTTATATGCTCCTCTATTTCCCAAGTTGCTTCCTCAGTTGAGTGGTTCCTCCAAAAGACTTTCACCAATAGAATAACTCAGTTCCTCAACTGCTTTATCTGAGATCCCACTATCTTGATCGAGTCCTCAATAAAGCTTAAGTTACTAGCAACCTCAATCTCCTGAGCCGATATCATATGTGTCGGATCCGATCGGTATCTTCAGAGCATACTCACATGAAATACATTATGCAATTGAGACATTTCATTCGGTAAAGCCAACTTGTATGCCAAAGATCATATCCTTTTAATGATCTCATAAGAACCAATGTACCTAGAGCTCAACTTGCCCTTGTTACCGAATCTCAATACTCCTTTCAAAGGTTACACTCGGAGAAACACTGTCTCTGATACTATACTCCATGTCCCTTCTGTGCTGATCCACATAAATTTTTTTGCTATCTTGAGTCGCTTTAATTCAGCATCGGATCAATTTTACCTTATCCACTATATCTTGTATCAATTTCAAGCCTTCAACCATTCTCAAGCCCTCTTCATTTTAATATAATGGCGACCAACATTTTCTACCATATAGTGCCTCATATGGTGCCATTTCGATTCTACTATGGTAGTGGTTATAGTATGCAAATTCTATCAACGCTATATATTGATCCCAAGCTCCTTGAAACTCCAATACACATGCTTTGAGCATATTCTCAATAGTTTTAATTGTCCTCTCACTCTGTCCATCTGTTTGAGGATGAAATGCAATACTAAAGTTCAACTTAGTAACCATAGCTAATTATAAACTATTCCAACATCTCGAAGTGAATCTAGGATCCCTGTCCAATACAATGGACACTGAACCATACAGTCTCACCACTTTATTCACATTTTTTTGGGCTAACTGATCTAATGAGTTATTCTCTTTTACTGGTAAGAAGTGGGCCGACTTAGTTAACTGGTCCACTACAACCTATATCTATCGTTCTGCCTTGGAGTCTTAGGCAATCCTATAATGAAGTCTATAGTGATTCGTTCCCATTTTCACTTCAGAATAGGCAACGAATATAGCTTCCCTACTAGAGCCTAGCGCTTAGCCTTAATTTATTGGCATGTCATACACTTAAAAACATATTCCACCACTTGCTTCTTTATTCTGGGCTAACAGAAATGTTGCTTCAGTGTGTTATACATCTTGGTAGTACTAGGATGCATAACATAGGCTGCCATATGAGCTTCCTTAAGAATTTCTTTCCTCAGATCATCCACATTAGGCACATACAACCTCTGTTTCAACCATAATGTCTCATCCCTCAATTCAAACTCGAAATTCGAATTCATCTTCACTTTCTCTATAAGCTTCACCATATCAGGATCTTTCCCCTGGACCTTTTTTATTTTATCATGTAGCATCGGTCTCAGTTTCAAAATAGCAATCAGTGCCTCATCTTACTTCAGATTCAACTCCACATTTAAAGCTCTCAAATGAATCAAGTTAGGTAACCTTAATAATTGAATCTAAGCTGCACTAGCATTAGACTTTCTGCTCAAATCATTAGCCACCATAGTAGCTTTCCCCTGGTGGTACTCAACCGTGCAATCACAATCTTTCAACAACTCTATCTATCTCCTCTGTCTCATATTCAATTCCTTCTGACTCAACAGATATCTTAAACTCTTATGATCAGTATAAATCTGGAAAATATCTCCATACAAGTAGTGTCCCCATATCTTTAGAGCAAAGACAATTGCAGCTAGCTCTAAATCATGTATTAAATAGTTAATCTTGTGGGACCTTGGTTATCTCGATGCATAGGTTATCAACTTACCATACTGCATCAATACACATCACATTCCTTGATGCGAAGCATCATTATATACCATATATCCTCTGGTCCCCGATGGAATAGTCAACACCGGTGCAGTAGTCAACCGATGTTTCAACTCCTTAAAGCTCTTCTGACATTCCTCGTTCCATCTGAACACTACATTCTTTCTCAAAGGTTTTGTCAAAGGGGTTAAGATCAAAGAAAAATTCTCGATAAACCTCTGGTAATATTCAGCCAATCCTAAGAAGCTTCAAATTTCAGACACGTTTCTCCGAGCTATCCAATTCATCACTGCCTTTATCTTCTTTAGATCTACCTGTATGTACAGTCACTATATGCCCCAAAAACACTACTTAATCAAGCCAAAATTTACATTTATTAAATTTGGCATACAATTGTTTCTCTCTCATGATCTGTTGTATTACTCTCAAATGTCTGGCATGCTCTTCTCTATTCTTTGAATACACTAAAATATCATCGACAAACACTATCACAAAGTAATCCAAGTAAGGTTGAAACACCTATTCATCAAATCCATAAATGCTACCGAGGTATTAGTTAACCCAAACGGCATAACTAAGAACTCGAAGTGCCTATACTTGCTCCTGAATGCACTTTTAGGTACATCAACCTCTGTTATCTTCAAGTGATAGTACCTTGATCTCAAATCCATCTTAGTGAATACCTGAACTCTTTGCAGTTGATCAAGCAAACCATTAATTCTAGGCAATGAGTACTTGTTCTTCACTGTCACCCGATTCAGTTGCCTATAATCGATGCATAAGCTCAAAGTCCCGTCTTTCTTCTTTACAAAAAACACTGTAGCTCCCCAAAGTGAAACAGTGGGTCTAATGAAACCCTTTTCCAACAACTCCTATAGCTGAGCCTTCAACTCTTTCAGTTCTACAGGTGCCATCTTAT
Organism: Erythroxylum reticulatum; assembly: GCA_025504915.1. Taxonomy (NCBI): domain Eukaryota; kingdom Viridiplantae; phylum Streptophyta; class Magnoliopsida; order Malpighiales; family Erythroxylaceae; genus Erythroxylum; species Erythroxylum reticulatum. The sequence continues at coordinate 6,566 of JANSVA010071328.1, read as the reverse complement.
ATGGAGAAATAAATATATGAGCAGTACCTAGAACTAGATCAATGGTGAACTCTATTTTCTGATTTGGAGGTAAGCCAAGTAACTCAGCGGGAAACAAATCCAGGAATTCCCTAAACATGAGAATGTCCTGCACATTCTACTCAGCTCTTGTATCAATGACATGGGCCATATAAGCCTCACATCCTCCTTTCATCAACCTCAATGCCCTCATAAAAGATATTAACTTAGCTGGCACTGCTTGACTATGTCCTTTAAAAATTGCTCTCGGCTAGCTATGAGATTCGAGTACCATTTCCTTAGTGTAGCAGTTCATAATATCCCTATGAGTAGTAAGCCAACCATACCTAGTATAATATCTATCTCTCTCAACTGTAGTATAATCAGATCTGCCTCCAACTCTGCTTGATCAATCTGAATCAAGCATCTCTTACAAACCTCTCCTATAACCGTAGTACTACCTATCAGTGTACTCACCTCTAGTGCATACTGTAATAGCTCCCTATCACAATGTAGCCTAGATGCCAGATACGGTGAAATAAAGGAATGCGTAGATCCTGGATCTAGCAATGCAAATGCTTCGTAATCATAAATAAGAAGCACACCTACAAAGACATCTGGAGAGTCCTGTGCCTCCTACTTAGTCATGGTGTAGACTCGGGCCTGAGGCTGTGGTAGGCTACCCCATACCTCAGTCATCATAGAAGGACTCCCAGAGCTCACTTTGCTTCTACCTCAACCTCTCTATTTGGACCGACTATCTCTGCTCTGCTGAGTAGTAGCTTTACTCATAGATTTCTCACTCACACCAGACTGGGCTCTAGTAACGATAGGATAATCTCTGATTCTATCCTTTAGAGAGCCACAATGAACACAAGCTCCTAATAGTGACCATCACTCCCTACCGTGCCTTTTCCCATAATGCTCACACGGGGGCAACTGACTTTGTACTGTACCTCTTCCACTGCTAGACTTACAAAACCACCCCTCTGTCTGAAACTTGACTGCCTTGATCCAGCTGATGGTCTGAAGGCTTTGTTCTGGCGCTTACTAAATCTTTGGCCATAACGACTTTGACTGTCACTTGACCTCTTCATCTTAGACCCTCGCCCAGTCTCTGCTTATCCTTCTCTAAGTAGCGGCTCAATTCTAATGGAAGTAGCTCTCAAGTCAGTGAAACTAATCAGGTTGGAGATCACTAGTCTGGTCTGGATCTCTATGTTTAGCCTATCTTCGAATCTTTTACACTTATCTTCTTTGGTAGGAATCAAAGCAATAACATATCCCATCAACTTGTTGAACTGGATTTCATACTCTGCCACTGACATCCTACCCAGCTTCAAATCTAGGAACTCTTTCATCTTCCTATCCAAGTAAATCTTAGGCATGTAGTTCTTTTTGAAGACCCTCAGAAAGTCTTCCCACTTTAGGTGGCAAGGCCTGGTGGTACTGCTTGGGACAGTCTTCCACTACTAATAAGCTGGGCCTTATAGTAAGGACACTGCATAGTTGAACCTCTCGCTCGTCTCGTAGTCCATTTAATCAAAAACTCTTTCCGTCCTTTATAACCATCCCTAGGCCTCAGTAGGGTCTGTGATGTAATAGAAATCCACAATCCCCTGCTTCTGCAGCTTATCATACCTCCTCTCCCTTCTCTCGGGAACTCTCAGAGGCATCACCTTTGGTCAAGGTACCGATGACTCCCTACTAGCTCCTACTGATCCCAGGTTAGCTGGTTCCCCCACTTGATCACCTATGGCTGATGACCTATAATAAACAATAAATTTAATCTATAATAAACAATATCTTCAATCATTATCTGCATTTCTCACGATATTTCATCCTTACATTCCTATATGTCCCTACAAATTCCAAACTATACTTAGATACCACCCAATGTGACACCCCTTTCTTTAGGGTATATACCGGGACGCCCGGAGGACACTCCAGTACATAACCTATGATAATGGTGCGCTACGCTCAATTGCAACATTAACCTAACATGGCATCATCTATCTTTATTCTCTTATAAACATTATAAGGAAAGTCACAATATTTTAAAACCAAAATTTCTCTTTTCATTTCATAAAAACCAAATGTCTACAATGTATCTTTCAATATTCATACTTATACAACGTCATAGCCTAATACAAAAAGTGCTACATAAAAGAGGAAATACACAAAAATCTTTCTAATCTGTCCAAACCCAGTTGACTGACCTTTGAGCCATTTCTTCTCTTTCCCCCAAAAGTATAAGTCTACACTGCTTGTAGCATCCCTCAGTAGCTAATATTGTCTTTTGATCCTGAAAAGTTAACATTGCAATTTTAATGAATTTTGCGAGCTTAATTAGATAACCATCATCGATAGTTCGCTCAATTCATGCGTCACATCAATACAAGTAACAAGTATTCACATCTTTGCATATTCATAAAATATCACCTTTCACTTTCAAAACAATCATAATGGTCATTTCATTCAATAAAAATACACATATTAAGTATAAATGCAATGCACATGAGACTCACTTTCATTTATTATTGTCGTTGTGACCAAGTGCCTTTTTACTAGGTCATATCCTTTAGTGGATATCGAGCTATGTCAAATTATGTCCCATATCCCTTAATGGATACCGGGTACATTCACAAATAAGCCTGAGGCTCTTTTCACATTCTAATCTTTAAGCTCTTTTTCACTAGCGACTCTGATCATAACTTCCTTTATCTTACATGCATTCATGTATTGAAATGCTTCACATATCATTTTCTCAATCAATCACATGCTTGCACATTCACATTCAAATCATAATTTTCATCGAAACCAAAGTCCAACATTCAGTATCATTGATGAGTAACATTTATTCCATTTCATTCACATATAAGTAGCACCTCAATAACTTATTCGTATATCACAATCATCGGACCTTCATTGTCCGGAATCAACACTATCCATCACAGTCATCTTATCATCCAAAACACAATTTAAAGCAAACAGTAATTGAGAGAAACCGTCCAGGTTACTCACAAGTCACTTCCGAAGCTAATGTCTGGAAGTTCTGACAACGTCTAGAGGATGACGTTCTGGTTGCTTCTCTATAACAAGCAATATACACATATCATCATTTGCACAATTATAAGTGTTTAATAATGCACATATATTTATATGAAATATGTACAATGCATATTCATGACAACCTTGGGTATTTTTCCATTATTCTCATCATATAATCAATCCTATCTCAAAACTCACCTAAGTATAATTTGTACTTAGGTTTATACCTCAATAAAACCATTAAAATCATAATTCATAACTCATTGAATCACTTTTAGATTTTTCCAATAACTAACTTTTAGGTCTACTATTCTTGATCATTTAGACAATGAAAATGAAGTAATTTGGCAATACTCTCTTCTAGAAAAGTGTTCTTTTGTCTCTTAAGTTTCCAATGACACTAAGATTGTTCAATTTGATTTAGTAATTTGGGAGTTATACCTCAAACATTTTCGGACTGTTCTCAGTATGAAACACTGCACTATACTCAACTTCCATAAAGAAATTAAAAGTCTTAGAGACTGATTCAAAATTATACTTCTTCAGATAATTTGTATTCCTATGTCTCTAATTAATTGAAAATAAACAATCATCTCATTTGGATGACGATAGAACTAGATATTGTTAAAATACCGAAGCCTGCTCAATGATTTCTTCCTAGTTATCACGTTCCAGCATAGTCAACATTTTCAACTTAAATCCAATAACCCCACTAATAAATTAAGTCACAGCCATGCAACATAAACTCACGGATGTGTAAAAGTCACAAGTTTGCAAGAAAAACTCACACCGTGCACACCAACAAAAATGAGTCACGGGTGTGCAACAAAAACTCACACCGTGCACACTCAATCAAACCTATCCCACATTTTTTGCTCGATCTCTCCCAAATGATTTCAGATGGCTAAGATTTTGGTGGGGATGTATATTAGTGTGTTATGAGTCTAATGGTTCAAGTCCCATGTCATTTGGAGGTCGAGAGAAGAAGCTATAACCAAAAGATCGAAGGATGTTGCGTCAACCTCCATCCTTAGAAGTCGCGATCGTGCTCTATCAACTTAAGAAGTCGCGATCATGCTTCTTTAGTATTTAAAGGAAAGTCGTGATCGTGCTCCTATCTTCTCTTCCAAAAACGCCCTGAACCTCTGCACCTTTTCTTCTTCTTTCTTTTCTTAAATTCTTACTTTTCTTCTAAACCAACTTCCCTAACTCATCTTAACCACATTTTCGACTCCCATTCAAATAAAATCATTCACAACAACTCCAAATTCTAGATTAAAACACATACATCAAAAATAGAAATTCATTCACTCATGTTCTTCATTTCTGCGTTTTCTCCATTTTCTTCACTGCTGCACTTTTTCATCTCATGTACATTTTCCATTTTCTTTTCTAACTTCCATTTTTATCATTCTTTCTCATGTCTAGACATCACCATATACCTATGCCTTAAATTTAAACTCATTTTAATCATCTCTAAAAACACTAAAAAATCCTCACGTATAATAGTGTAGACATCAACAGAAACAGGGCATTTACATATTCATTTTTCACAAATTTTCTGCATTAATCTCATACACGTTTTCATTGACCTTTTAAACTTATAAATCATTTCTAAACTATCTTAAGACATCTTGATCATCAAATATTTGAAAACCATACATCAAAAATTTTCATAACTTAAAAATCACGATGTCCAGGAAAATAACTATTTTTCTTCGCGATCATGTAATGACAAATAAATCACCAAATTTATCTCATAAAACAACAACTCGTAAGGATTTACATGTCCTTACTTGATAAAACTCCAAATTCATCAAAACCTCAAAAAGCCCTAATTTTCATGTAACTCATGTATATCATTTCAGGGGTTGGCAAGCATTGGTTTTTCTTAAAGCAAAGGGAAGGAAACTGAAGCTGCGAGTAGCAAAAGGATAAATGAAAACAAGGTTTAACTTTGGTGGAGTTTTGATGAAAAAATCTGTGTTAAAGAAAAACTTGAGAAAGAAACTACGAGGAAGATGAAGACAAGACTATAATACTTGGTCTTTTAAAGTTAAAAAACTCAACTTTAAACTTGTCCACTTTTTAAGCTCTTAGCTAATTTCCTAACTAACTAGTTCTTATTGAATTAGTTCCCTAACTCTCGTCCTTTCATTTCAATTATCTCCAAAGTTTTCAATGTCATCTTCTCACAAGTTTCTTCAATATCATTATGCTCATTTCTATTTTTCATACATCAATTTACTTGTCAAGTGGCATTTTCCCTAGTACAATAATTTCCAACATTTTATAAAATTATTCCTAAAATTTACCAAAATTTAAAATTAACAAATACACTCACCAATTAAATTTTCAATACAACAATTTCACAATTCTCAATAATATCACATCACAATTTAGTTATACCCAGAATTATCCATAAATGCATGTACAATTATTTTCATGTGCAAAAGTTCAATATTCATGTGTATGTGTATATTATATAATGCATAAACTTGAGATGCATTTCTAATCTCTCATTAATCTCTCATATTTCCTATTCTAGCCTCCACGTGAGTAATGGAATGTTACACTTTCATCGCAAATGCAAAAGCTAGAGAATGCGAAACAAAACCGAACATAGAACAAGCAGTATATAGATTTCAGAAACCCAACAAAAATTTAACATCGCAGATGCAAATCTTAGGTTCTCGAAACAAATAATTTCAAACAAAAGCGCAAGCATCTTGTTCTGTTAGCACAAGCAAAATACCAAAATCGAAGAAGAACACAAGGCAGTAAATGGGTTTCAGAAACCCAACCATAACACAATATAGCAAAATCAAAAGTTAGATTTTTCAGCATCGTGTGGAAACAATTTCCAAAAATTAAACTCGCATAAAACCCAAAACAATTAGGGATTTCAAAAACCCTAAACACTCAGAAAGACGCAGGGTTCACAATTAAACCCATCGTATATGCTTTCAGATTCAATTGGATGGATGAAAAATTAGGTTTTCAACTTTTGTTCAAAATTAGAACACATACAATCATGAATAAGCTTTGGGAAAGACAAACACTGAAGTAGAACAAATCAAATTGTATCATAATCAATAATAATCAAGCCTCTAAGTCAAGATTAACAATTAAAAGAGGCTCTAATATCACAATTAAAATCCAACCATGATCGAATCATGAGCGTAGCGAAAAACAAATTTTTTTACAGATTCTGAGCGGATCCTAATAATTGATTAAACTTGAATTAAAACACAAATCGATTTAGAAATCATACCTTGTTTGCTTTCCATGGGAAAATCTTTGAAACATTTTCTGATCGGTCAATCACTAGCCGTCCAATTATCTCGCCTTTGATGATAACAATGGAGCAATTCTTAAACTACTTTTAAGAGGAAGAAGACAAAAGTGCTAGCTTCTAAAAAGCTCTTCCCTTTAAATAGAAAAATCATGACAGTCTTTCATTAAAATTAAATCTCTTTAATTATAATTAGAATCAAATTCTAATTCTAATTAATTTA
>JANSVA010071308.1:0-11904 GCA_025504915.1 Erythroxylum reticulatum | reverse complement strand
CCGGAAAACAAATCGGTTGTAAGGTAGCTTGAGCCGGAAATCAAGTGGTGTTGAAAGAGTTCACACTAAACTAAAAACTGTGTAGTAAAGTGGTTTGCCAAATCCTAAGTGGGAGCTTAGATAGAGGACGTAGGTCTTAGCACCGAACCTCTATAAAAATAGTGTTTGCTCTTCTTCCCTACTCTTAGCATTTAAATTTGTTTAAATTATTTTATGTGAATTAACTTATGATTTTATTGTAGATTTTTAATAAAAAGGTTTAAAGATCTACTCAACCCCCCTTCTAGATCGTTTACATAAAGATCGTATGTATTTATAATTCATGCTTTTGAGTAATTAATACTGAATTCAGATTCAACATTATTACAATGTTCAATGCATGATAAGAAATAGATTTTTGAGTAAAAATAATTTATCTAATTGTATACAAATAGTTTGTATTTTTTATATCAAAGGATACTTCCTTTTAATATAAATGGCAAGAATACAAAGTCAGATAACCGAGACTTCCCTTTTTTGCGATGTTGGTTAAATCAATATGATGAGAATCATAAAGTTACATATAAGGATATATTTATCCTTTTGATTATGAATCATATGAAACTTTTTAAGTTAAAGAATAACCAAATCAATCTTTGGTAAAATAATGATGATGGTATTAAACTGTTAAATTTATACAAGTGATGTATTGGATAGAATAACAATTCATAAAAGGATGATATTTATATTTCATTAGATTACTAATGACTTTATATGATATAGTCATATGTATTTAACGAAATAATGATTTAGAATTTTGAAAAGTTCAAATGGTTTAAACCTAATTAGAAATTAAGCATTGAGAATACTGAAGCACTTTGAAGAAATCGATTTAGCGAGTTTTAAATTTTTATTTATCTATAGGAAATAAGATTCTCTAGTGAATACAATTATAAGAAAATTCTATAAGAGTATTGATTTATGCAAGGAGAAAAATATAATATGAAATATTATATAATGGAATATTATTTCCTTTATATTCGTGCCTAGTGTAATGACTTACCTTCAATAGTTCCAATTAAATCAATTAGTAATATTTCATAGTTGATATGAAATGCTACGTCTTTGAAAGAGCCAAAGTTAATGATTTAAAGATTTGATGCTTGGTTAAAGCATACATTAACCGTAAGGTTTAGAACTAAATTGGATAATAAAATGCTATGAGATATACAAAAGGTTATATATACTCTTACAAATCCGTTGAACAAACTGTTTGATTCAATTTATACTTATAGGAGAATGGTTTTCAAGATAAGTAGTAAGAGTAAGAGGAAATATGAAAAGTTCAAATCATCTTATGACAATGCATCTAATTGGAACTATTGCTTTTATTGATACATTTGATGTATAATTAAAATGATAGGGGATAATGAAAGATTCACTTTTATGATGAATTCAAAAAGTTTGTTTCAAAGATGATTGTGAATTTATTATGTCTACAAAAAGGTTAGTGAGAGTATAGTTATACTCTTCAGTGGGAGTATGTAAAGTCATATTGCTCACAGAGAACAATAATTCTAATTTTCAATTGTTGAAAATGTAATTGTCCAAGAGCAACTCTTTTTGGATATGAAAAGGAGAAATTTTAATTATGGAAATTAGATCTATAGAGATAGATTGGAAGTTGTTTCCCTATTCTAAGTCCAAATACATTGATAATGTATTAAAGATGTTTAGTATTTAAGAAATTTGATACTTGTGAAGTATTAAAGGTATTCATTATCTATGTATGAGTTAATATTTGAGTTTAAGATGAAAAGGATATTACTTGAGAAGTAAATTCTAATGAAGTTATATTTTACATAAAACAATATCATTTAAGATTGGAAAGATTCCAATATAACAATGGTTGCTAATCAAGCTATAATAGCCATAATAGATTTTTCATTTAGTAGAAATGATTAATTGGATCAATAAGTTCATTAATGAACTTGATATAGTTCCTTGCATTATTCAAGATAGTAATGCACTGTGGAACATTAGAACTAATGGGCATATAAAAGAAGCTAAGTTCTCATCAAAGATCCAAAGATGTATTTAAGAAAATGTTTTTAATTATAATGATAATTAAGATGGAAGTTAATTTAAGCAAGTTCTCATTACAGAGAGTTTTATAGAATTCTCTTTAATTTAAGCAAGTGCTCATTCTAGAGAATTTTATAGAATTCTCTTATTAAGTCGTTATCCTAACAATAGTATAATCGTTTTATTATAATACGATATAAGATACTTAAACAATTCCCTACAACTAGAGATGGCAAAAGTTGATCGGGTTAACTAGGCCTCGAAGTAGGCTCTGGCCTAGGCTGTCGAGCCTTAGGCCAGGTTCATGCTCTGGCTCGGAAAAAAGTTTTATCGGGTTAACTGGGGCTCAAGTAGGCTTTGGTCTGGGCTGCCAAGCTGGTGCTCTGGCCCGGGTTGCCCAAGCCTGGTAATGCAAAACAATGTCATTTTGTCAATCGATTTGGTGGTAGTTAATTGGCAAAGTAATTTAAAGGCATTTTCTATTGTGTACATATTAGATGTATAGGACAATTTCCATGGAATAATTACACATTTTAAGTGAAATTATAATGAGATTATAATTATAAGATTTATATTGCATTTATGTATTATCCTTAAATTGTTCTTAGTCATTATTATATCAAAATTGTACATCAACAAAACTTAAAAAGAATAACACACATTATGTTTTTTCTTATAAAAGAAGTAGTCGATGTTATAAACTAAAGTACGTAGATATTTAAACAAACATGTGGGTTCTTATTAAAGAACAAGTTCATTGAATTGACCCTTTATGAGAAATCCATATGGAAAATTACTTTTATGCCTATATAAATTCTTATTGTGGTGATTGTATAAATAATCCTTTAACTTGAGGTCTCTAAAGTTATCTTGTTTAAGGATTGCTATATTGTTATACTACTTATGACCTATTCTAATCATAGGTAGTTTAGTTAGTAGTCATTGGATGTAGTATGAACTATGTGGAGGTAGTTGAGTGATAAAGATGAGATTCATCACCCAAAAGTAATTAGAGAGAATGTTTCATTATTCTTGATTAGTATTGATTGGAGAAATGTTTGGCCAAGGTGGAATGATGTTTTGTACATAATTTACAAATTAACTATTTATAAGACCCCCTATATACAAATTAACTATTTACAAATGTTGTAAGATGATAAAGACATAAGGTATTAAATTGATAAAACCAATTAACTCCATTAATGTCCATCCTAGTAACAAACTGTCAATCTAACATGGAATAACAAAACCCCTAGATCTTCAATTATCTCATAAAATTTGTTTTGTAAAAAGGAGGAGCCTTTTGTACTTAAGACAACTATCAAGAATTTCTTAATAGCCTCCCCATTTGGATCCTCCTTTTCGTCTTCCTTTTTCTCCTCTACCTTCTCTTCTTCTTTCTCTTCTTAAATTATAGCTTCCTCTACATCTTCATCCTCTGGCTCATCTTAGCTTTATAATTTTATTGTATTAACATGTTCCCTCTAAGTTAGCTCTTTGTATTTGAGTAAAACACTTGCATATTTGGTTTTAAATAGATTGGCTTCGTTTGATGCAATGAATTTCATAAAAGCATCTTCAATATGTTGATTCTCCTCTTACTGATATTGTTGTAGAAATCTAGATGAAGTGTGATCGTTCCATGTATAGTTGTAATAACTACTCCACTTTAGATTATAAGTATTCTTATATAAGGTATTCTGAGGCCAATTATTTATAGTAATTGTATGCTCTTATATATAGTTTGATACTTGACATTCATGATTATGGTGGTTATCCCTAAAAATGTCACAACTCACTATAGATATTAATTGAACTTCCTCATATGTGTTACCATGCCACTCTTTCTAAGCTCCTAAAGTTGTCATAAGTGATGGAATACTATATCCCTCTTGAGAATATTGCCTTCTCCATCATTACATTGTGTTTTGTAGCTACAATGATAAATACCCAAATCCTAAAAATGATCCATAAAAATTAATAGATCAATAAAAATAAAAGAAACAAGAACTACATAAAAATTAATAGATTAATAAAACTAAGGTTTTCCTAATATTACAACCCTCGGCAATAGAGGTAAAAACTAGATATATAAATTTATATTTTAAATTGCAAGTGATGATATAGTTGTAGCTAGAGCTAACGTACGGACGAACTTTACAAGGAATAGAATTACTAATACTCACTGACTTTCTATTATCTAGCCTAATAAATTATTATGTTTAAGATAAACCAAATTCAAAATTTTGAAAAAAAAACTAAAATAGATCAACACAACTAACTAGCCAAAATGAAAAATAAACTAAGAAACAATTAACAAAAATAATGGTACGTCGATTTCATATCTCCTTAGGACTTTTCATGCAATCAAGATTTCACTGATAAATTTAATATTTAGTTCATTGGAACATTAAAATTCCTAGTTTGTCCTAATATCTTTCTCAAGAGTATTAGCACCAAGCCCTAGGTTTATTATCTGAAATCTCTTTCTAGTTAAAACTCCTAAGATTGCATTAATTAATTTGTGATTTTACTATTAGGTTTAACCTTAATCAATACAATTTATGTCAACCTATCTCTAGGTTTATATGAAACTTCTTCTAATTATAGTAGATTTATTCATATAAAAGGATTTCTCAATCTCAGTCATATAAAATCATACATTGAACTAATATATTGGACATATCAATTGAAGAATTAAGCATATAATTGACTCGCATTGAATCAACATTCAAATTACATTACATAAAAAAATGAAATCACAAGGTCCATCCCAACTTAGTGTTCTTTTAATCTATGTACCAATAAAAGTTTGGTTCATAATCATAGAAGAGATAACATTAAAACTAAATGAAAATCAGAAAATTAAAAGAGACATGATGAAATCCCAAAACTAAAAGAGACATGATGAAATCCGTTTTGATCTTTAAGAAATCAACTTTATATTAATGGAAATCCACTTTGAATATGCTTCCTTGCTTGCTATTCATTCTCTCTATTATTTTGGGCCATCAATTTTTGCTTCCTTAAGCCTAACGTGAGCCTCCTACAATCCTCCTACGAATTCTCCTTTGTTTTCTCTTCCTTTTTTCCCTTTTATAGCTCAAAATTAGGGTTTTTAAAGTGGACACAGTCACCTAATAGCCGTGTGCATAACTGTGTTCCTTAATCTTACTTCAATTCTTCAAAAATCATAAAGAAGCACCATCCTAAAGAGCTACATAGTCACTCGTGTGGTTGTGTGTACTCACACGGGTCTCTCCAACATAGCTCCAAATTCTTCCATTTCCTATCCTAATTTTTCCCTAATTCTTCTCTTTTTATCCATGAAAGCAAATAAGACCTAAAAAGATAATAAAACCAAGATAAGTACCAAAAGCAATAAGAACTTTCAAATAAACAAGCAAAATGCATTAAATATGGTAGTAGAAATATAGTCTATTTAGCAATTATAAACCTCTATGGAATATCAAATTAAATGCAAGATTAGGGATGGGAAAACAATTATAATTTTCTATGACAATTGGTGTTTGGCAGGTGCCCTATATAAAAACCAACAACTCATCTCCTTAATGATTGTGATTCTAAGTGATGCTAAGGTGGCGACATAGATGTGTGACAACCAAAGGAGTGTAGTTGAACAATTTATTCCTTCTTATAGAAACAATTTGAGCAAGAAAAATGGGTATATATGGATGAGAATAAAGATTGACCAATATTCCAACGATTCTTTTAAGGATATATTAAGTGTTGGAGGGATAACGAGGCCTAGCATAAAGTAGTATAGGATGAATGCCTACTCCCAAAAAGTATCATTCCATATGTGTTAATAGCCAAATGAAGATTAAACATGATCAATAGGCTATGGTACCTAAAATTGCCTAATGTCTATATATTATGCAAAGGGGATGCTAAAACTCTAAAGCACATCTTCTTCAAATGCAATTTTTCTAATGGGATTTGGGGCACAATCAAAGCTTTATGCCACTAATACAAGATCGGTGATAATTTTTAGGGTGTATTCAAATGGCTACAAACTCATTCCCTCCTTAAGAATGACAAAGCTGTAGTGTTAATCACTCTTAGGACTTGTCTCTATAAACTATGGGAAGAGAAGAATGCTACGTGCTATAAGGGGTTGAAAAATTAGGAGCACTACTAGTTTTAGAGACAATCTAGTGGGCTATAAAGAAAATTATATTAGACGCATATGCAAGCAATTATGGTAAAATCCTATCCAACTTATTGAGAATTTGTTAATCTATAATATGTAGAGATTACTAGATTTAAAAACATCATCTAACAGTGAAAAAAAACATAAAGTATATGGAGTACACATGCACATATAATATGTATGCAGTGAATTCAAAGTACAGAAAGGTAAGAGGACTCATAGAAACCATGTAGTTGACAAAAGAAAAAGGGTACTGAGTCCAACGTAGTGAAAATGAAAGCTAAGCAATACAAAAAATGGAATAAAGCATTAAGTTAGTTCTCTTAAAACTGATCAGCAAGGAGTGAATTGTAAAGAAAAATAGCTTAAAAGATTATGAGAGTGATATCTGAACATGAGGACTCCATGGAATAGAGGAGTAAGACATGTGGGGTACAAAATTCATGAAACTTATCAAAGATTATTCCAGTACTAACCTTATAAGCTTAATGTATAAGTTTTTACTTATATTAGAATGTTAATATGATGGACTATCAATATATATATTTGGTGTAGAGAATTAACTATAAGGTTCTTTTGACACAATCTTAGAACTTGTTTTCCTTACAATTAATGAATCATTATTTAATTTTACAAAAAAAAATATTAAAGGTTAAGTTAAAAGCTTTAAGTAAGAAGATTGATAATATGGGCATAGTAGATTAACTGATATAAGTGATAGGTTATGACATTTATAGTGATGGACATCCCAATAATGAATGTCAAGCACCTAACGACAAAAGACAAACCTACCAAGCATGTTGATTTTGTAGGGAACTAGCCTAAAGATAAGTCTTTATAATGATACTTATAATTCCCAATAGATGAACCATACTAAATTTTTTATAGAATAATAAAGCAAAAAAATAAAGATTAAGGATTTTATCCAGATTTCAAAAACAACAATAGCAAGAAACGAAGTTAAGTTTTGAAAAGTTCTTGATAAAATTCATTAATGCATTTAAAGCTCATTTCTAAAGTATTGAAGCATCTCTTCAAAATCAACAAGCCTCTATTCACAATTTAAAAAGATTATATTAGACAAGTTGCTAAGTTTGGTTCTGAAAGGTAACTAGGTACTTTGTCTAGCAACATCGAGCCAAACTTAAGGGAGCACGTGAATGCAATGACTTTAAGGAGTTGAAAGTTAAAGAGCAAGTGAAAGAAAAGAAATATGATGATAAGGAGAAGAGAATGAAGAGGAACCAAAGAAAATAGTTATTAAAAAGTACCAACTGAAGATTCCACACCCTAGTATACTTGAGAAGGATAGAAAGAAACAATGATTTGGTAAGTTATTCATGTTTTTCTTATATTCTTTCATTATTGAATATTGATACCCACTACCAATTCGTACTTCTCAAACTACATCTACTTAAACTTTATTGTTAGGGGAGTATCAATTATCATAATTTCCTTCTTCTTCCCTTGTTTTATAGTTTAATTATTCTTGTATGTTATGTAGGTTGAGGACAATATACAATTTAAATATGTGTAATTACTTATGCTTATCAATTTTGTTATCAATAGCTTAATAGGGAATAATTATGGGAAAACATTTAACATTTAAATAATATTGATTGACATAATCTATTATAAGTTTGGTTTTTTTTTTATTTGATTTGTTTAAGCATACAGTCATAAACTTTTATCATTAGTTAATTCCAATTTTGCTTCATTAAATTTTATAAAATGTAAACTTGATTTTCACTATGATAATTTTGTATAATTTGAACATAAAATTAGTTTAAAGTGAATTATTTTTAAGCGTTTTTAGTATCCCAAAAATATAGAATGTATTAATACGTGAGTATAAAATAAATTTACTTTACTAGCTTTGAACGAAATAAAAAGGCTAAAGTTAAATAGTGGCACTAGTAACTATTTGAAAGGTAACCTAATTAAGTAACCTGGAGTATTTATGACAAGGTACTTAGTTTCATGTCAAAAGGTAGGATGACTTTTTAATCAAGCCTTTAATTGCTCTAGGGTTAATCTAAATATAGTTTTTTTTTTGCTTCTCTATCAATAATGATCATAAAAATGTTTTCGAGTTGAAGTATCTTTCTTATGTATGTTCACTTTATGCATTAAGTTAAATTTTTTTATACAATTAAAATTTGAAGGATTATGGAGTTAAATTGAATTAATTTTCAACTTGACACAACTAGCAAAGTGCTTAAAATTTTGAACTTTACACAGCTTAAATGATGGATAGTTCTGATTGATTCAATTATTTTATTAAATTATTTCTTAGAGTTGCTACATAGTTATGTTAAAATTGATTTGCTTGAACAAATTAAACGCTTAAGTGTAGGCAAGCAAATGCTTAGGTGTGCAAGAATTTCGTTCATAAGGAATGCATATTAGACTATAATCTCATAGACATAGGCTAATTACCGACGTAGATGTAAAAATTGGTTCAAAAGTTATATCACAAATGAGCGTTTTAAATATCTAGTATGTATCATCCAAAGAAACGGAGAGATTGATGAAGACATAATTCATTCCGTTAATCACATTTGTATTTATGGACTCCCACCTTGTAATAACATCTTCATATTTCGTAATATCATCAGACAATACCAATATAACACCAGTTTGTACTTGTGTTGGAGGTAAAGTCCATTGATTCCCATAATCAATAGATTTTCCTTTCAAATTTCCCCATTTTTCTCGTATTTCAGGTACTTCAATCTTTCTTTCTTTTACAGCTGGTGGATATTGAGGTGGTCCCATCATATATTCTTGTGGAGGTCTATATCTAGAAGTTACTCCTTCTTCAGAAGTGGATGCTGACTTTATATGTATGGTTTCTTTGTTTAAAATTTTCTGTAAACTAGGAGCATTTGTTAAATCTATTTCTGACTTTAATTTGGGATAATCCATTTCTGCCATAAAAACACATTCTACGTTTTCCATAGTACTTTCCAAATACCATGGTAATTCATCATCTTCTTTATCACTATCATCTTCTTTTTCTGAGTCACAATCCCATCCACTATATATTATTGGCTCTTCTTTGAGAGAATTATATTTAACCATATATCCTCCATTTTCTCCCAAATAATCCCATAGTATTCCTTTTTCTTTCTCTTTCTCAAATATATGTTCTGGAATTATTCTATGTTGTGTTTCTGTAAGCACATGAGCTATTTCTATTTCTTCCTCTAGATTTTCTATATCTTCATTGTTCACATGTAATTGTTGAGTTGGGCCTCTATTACCATATCCTGTGAATCGTATACTTACTAATCCATCACTATTTTCCCATGCATGTGCAGCATTGGGAGTTCTTGATGTTATTCTAGAAGGAGGTCTTATATTCCATCTTTCTTCTTCCAAATGTTGAGTGGAATACACTTTTCCAAGAATTGCTCTTACTCCATTGCTGGCCAAATATTCCATTAAGTCTGTAACATTATATCTAAATGTTGTATAACTGGTATTGGTCAGCCTTGCTACAATGGATTCGGTTATCAATAAATTTGATTCTCCACCTATCCAAGATTCATACCCCATTGTTTTAACCACAATTTCTATATGATTATAGATATCTGGTATAGACATCATTTGGTCTGGCAAGAAATATACCATTTCTGTTCCATTGAATAAGTCTATTTCCATTTGACCAATACTACCCTGATGTCTCCCCATCGAGTATCTCTTATAACTATCATTACTTTAACCCCAACTTGTTTTCTGTGTAAAGCATGTATTCTTAACATTACCATACCCAAATGGATATGTTGAAGTCCTTCATGTTGAAGTCTTCCATATGATTCTTCAGTTATTAGTTTAATTTCTTCTTAATCTTCTGGGTTGATAATCAACCTTCTTTCTTCTGAATAATGTTGATAAACCCTATGTCTTGGTTCAGACCAATTTGTGGTGTATAACACCTTTGCAGGTACCATATTTGCTTTTTGTCTATTTGACAGTTGTAATTGCTCTTCAGGATTTAAATCCATTTCTAATGCCCACAGTTTATTTTTATTTTTCTTTCCAATAAGAGGCAGTTTTCTAATTGTATTGGATATAGCTTGTTTCCATCGTCTATAGTCCCTTATTTGATCTTCTGTAGACGGAATTCTTTGATTATCCACTGCTAATCTTACAGGGATTAATCCTCTGTTTAATTTTGTACTTTGACGTGCTTCCGCTAAATGAATTGTTCTACTCATTTTGACTTTGATCTAGTCAATTTTGACTTTTCTTTTTCAAATATTTCTTGAGGATTTTTGTAAAAATACATTTTTCTTGTAATAACTGGTGGTGCTTTGTCTCCTTTTTCTGATAATTGAATTCTTTGAATTCCTTGATTCAACTGATCAAGTGCTTCCTTTAATTTCTTATCTTCGTTTGCTAATTCTTTTCTATTGATCTGAGTTTCAATCTTTTCTAATTTTTGTATTACTTTAATTAATAAATAAATTAAGGTATTATTTTGTTTGACTAAGACCGGAGCTGCTTTTGCAATTGTAATTCCTTCTTCAACTTTCTTAAATCCTTCAGATGGAATTCCAAGTAATTCTGTTGCCTTTAATGTCTCAATGTATTCTTCGTCCTTTGCAGTGGCAATCCAGGACATTAAACCAACTGTTGATACAGTTTTTCTGCAAATTCTTCTACTTTTCTTGTTTTACTTTCAAGTTTCCTCACAATTTGAGTGAATTCTTTTCCAAAATTCTTTGGTTGATCTAATATAGTATTGATCAATTCGGTAACTTCCGCTGTAGTTGGTTGTTTTCTTATTTTCTTACTTATTACTTCTAAAACTTCTAACTGTTTTTCTTGTTTTTCTAACTTTTCTTCAATAAGAAATAAATGCTTCAAACAAGTTTTTGACAATAAATTAACACGATCATATAAAACAGATATATTTTGCGAGGTAGCTATTTGTAAATCACACACAAGATTCAACTGTTTGCTTTTTGTATGATATTGATGATCAAAATTTTTACCGAAACATGCAAACTTTATACCTTCTTGTTTTTTACTAGTAAATCAACTATAGATGCTGAAATACCTGCTTGCATTAATACTTTAAATTCAATGAAGATTCATTATTTGGATCAAAAAGAAATTACACTCAGAACGGACTGTCAAGCTATAATTAGTTTTTATAACAAACAGTCACAGAATAAACCCTCTAGGGTTAGATGGATTAACTTTACAGATTTTCTTACAGGAACTGGAGTCAATATTATATTTGAGCATATTGATGGAAAAAGAAATATTCTTGCTGATCAATTATCACAAATTGTTAATTTCTTAGTAGGAATATGGATCCAGAATCAAGACGAAGAAGAACTGGAAAGGCTCAACAGGACTCTGACCCAATCTCAAAACGAGATAATACAGAACCTACCCCAAGCACTGCAACGAATTAAGAGCATCCAATCGAGCACATACTATTTATGATATATCAGAGTGCCAGCAAAGCGTGGTGGTATCCCCTTATAATTTTTCCGTTAGAATTATGAAAGAAGTAGCACATACAAAGTTACCAAACAGAAAAACAAATGGTGTTGCAGGATATGATCTATGTAGCATAGATTGTATAATAATACCACCATTAGAAAGAAAAAGCATATCAACAGGATTACGAATGGAAATTAGTAGAC